>JAODKL010000087.1:108585-138005 GCA_026780765.1 Petrocephalus schoutedeni
TTGTGGCTTAGCCCAGCCCCCCCCGCCCCCACCCCCACCTCCAAAGAGAGGACACAACACAAAAACAGCATAATCGTTTGAAAGAAGGACAACCTAACACTCCACTGAAATGTATACTCGATGAAGCACTAGCAACCTCTAGACTGAAAGTCAGAATACCTTTTTACGAGATCAAGTGTCTTCCACAACTGTCATTTCATTCCTTCACAGCCCTGCTGCTTCAGTGTTGGGCCATTTGTCTGAAAACAAAATCAGGTGTAGATCTTCATCCATATAATGTTTTTGTGAAGATCCATCAAATACTTTTTGACTTATCACATTGATTATGTCAGATGTTGGCTGTTTTCACAATTCCTTTTGCTGCCACTAAGCAGCATTGCTTCAATTTTAGGGTGATCTGTCTAAAAAGTTCCAGTTCAGCACCCATTCAACGCCTCTGCAAAATCTGAAAAAGATCCTTCAAAAGTTTTCCTGAGTCCTGGTTTTAACAGGGTCAATTGTCAAAATTGCCCTGTTTTTTTATCATCAATATGTGGCGCTGCTTCAATTTTGGGGCAATTTGTCTGAAAATGAAATCAGTTCTGATTTGTCACCCATACAATGCCTCTCCAAAGTTTGTAAAATATCCATCAAACGGTCCTCACAAAGCATCTGCAGCGGCAATGGCGGACTGGCCCCAGAGCCGTATGTATTCCCCAGTGTCTGGGGAATACAAAAACACGTGGCCCCGTTCAGCGGGGTGCCATTCATTATGGGGTGCGTAGATGGGAGGCGTAAAGCTTCCAACTGCAGGCCTCTCACAAGGGCCTCCTTCCCTTTCCAGCCTGCCACAACCCGTTATCTCGCTGAACCAGGACACAGCAAAACAAATGACGCCTCAGCAATCCGTGGCCCTGTGGAAAGCAGCAACGCTGAGCTATGACCCGACACGTAAAAGCTTGTAATTTATCAGCAAAAGGGGGGGGGTTGACTTTTAATTCCTTTGCCTTCTCATGTTCTATATTGTGCTTGGGCCACTTAAAACATAATTAGTGCTCAGCGACAGAGATATTCCGAGAAAATTACTTTTTTCAAATGATAAGCTATCCTGAGCTTAGTCATAAAAAAGCAATGAATGTGGGATTCAAACCACCAGCTGACGACACCAGTTGTAAAATCATGAGACAAAGGATGACCCACAACACCCAGCAGCCAGGGCTACTGCAGTGAACTGCAAAGCTTCCTACATGCAGGGAACACTGCAAAGAGTCCTGCACAGTCCATCAGCACACACTGAATAAAAAGCTACACTCAGGTCAGGTCAGGTTGGGGAGCATGCAGTGATGCAGGGCGTTGCCGCAACCTCCACACGACTAAACATCTTGGGATCCCAGTTGGCGACCCCCCTGGACTGACACGCGGTCCTGTCCCACCCTCTGGCGCATCCAGCCCTTGGTCTGGTCCAGCCACACTGATCCTCAACAAGGAGGATCCTGCAAGTCAGGTCACCCTGAGGGAGTCACGCCACATGGCCATAGTGCCGTAACTAACATTCCCTCATGATGCAGCCAATGTGCCTCATTCAGGACTCCCAAGGCAACTGATCGTTTGACACAAAATCAAAACAGGAGACACAGTACCACAGCAGTCCAGTCTTCGTCTTAGGTCACAGGACAGCGTCCATGTTCCGCAGCCATACAGCAAAACAGGGAGCACCAGGACTATAAAGACTTAGACCATCATCCTTTTGCAAAGATATCAGGAGTGCCACAGACCCGTTTCCAGTGACCTCATGACACCCCCATGCTCTCCCAGTCCATCTACTGACTTCATAGGAAGAGTCATCAGAGACATGAATGTCGCTGCTGAGGTAAGTGAACCTCAATGCGGTCAACACTCTCTCCACAGACAGACACACCACTGATGGCTATGCATAAGAGGTAATTAAAGGCTGGGATCTTAGTTTTTAACCGGGAAACTCATAAGCCCAGATACTCAGACTCCTCGCTCAGTCACTCAAGCTACATTAACTCTTGTAAAATGAGTGTATAAATAAAAATGCACTGTACATCGGTCTCATTTCACAGCAGTGATGCATTCGGCTGCACTTATGCCTCCCCATCAATGCAGTGACGTCGTTGATTATTAGCCAGATACATTTGAAATTTCTTAATACTGATTTGAGGTTCCCTGATATTCATTTAAAGAACACTGGGGGTTAAATCTGCACACAAAGCAGGATTTTGACCTACCGCCTGAACTTGATCACTACCGCCACTTATCACTCGGGTGCAGAAGCTGACACCCACACACCCAGCATCATTTTCATTCACAGAGATCGCAGACCACGCGCACATACAGTAGCCGCTCTAGCCTAGCATGACTGAGCCAGAGAGCGACTCCACTAATTAACCCACCAATCAAAGCCTGTGGCTCTGTTCCCTGGTTAATTACACACATCATCCCCATGCCAGCACATTCCCAGGGAGTGTAGCTCATTGCAACGCATGACAAGCAACAGGCAAGTGAAAACCTCACATTCTTACATGTTACTTAGAATGAGTCGAAGGTCACCCTAACATAACCCAAAAAACAGACAATTCAAATGGAGCACACAGAAAGAAATGAATGTAAAAGTCAACCAAAACACGTGTATATATTAATTAGAGCTGCAATGATTACTCGATTAAACTGTTACTTTACTGTGTAAAGAAAAAAAATGCCTTCTTCATTATTCAACAATGTAGCAGAATGGAGATGGATCATAGCGGAAGAGGGCCCAAATAAAGAGTGAGAGCCTCAGCTGTGCAGAAACACTCCACATTAAAAGTGAAAAAGCAGACATTCAGAAGACTTTCAGGTTCGAGTGACTGGGCACGCCAGCATCCAGCCATAGGCAGGTACCCCGTCGTGGGTTGATTCCTGCCTTATGTCAAATTCAATAAATAACATATAAATTTTGTATTTTACATATGTATATGTCATATATAAACAATTATTTGATGAGTCGTCAAATCTATAGATCACTTATTTGGTAATAGCCCTCTCACCCTCTCGATTATACTGTTACTACTGATAAAACTGGGCAGGAAACACATGAAACAGCGTTCTTATTTCATCGTTTGCAGCGACTTTGCGGCAGATGTTACTGAGGAGCTGACTGGCGGCACATAAAACCAAAGCACCAGCCATAAAGGCTGCGTCACGTAGCCAATCAGCCAATGAGGGAGCAGGGAGAGCGAAGGGTTAAAACTGCAGTACAGGCTCTGTGCGTCAACGGCAAGTCGTGTGTGACACACTGACGTCCATCTGCGGAAGCCCCGCAAAGGCGCCTCACGTTCATGGCCTCACGTTCATGGCCATCAAACGACGCGATGGCCGCCGGTGACGAGCTGAACATTAACCTGACGCACTGCACCGCATGGGCAGTGGCACAGATTGCACTGCAGTGCCTACGCACAAACGAAAGCTGTACGCCATGCCCTTCTTCAGCAGAGACAGTACCCTGCACTACCACTAGGGGGAAGTGATGCCCAGGGAGCGCTACATCACCCATGACTCGCTCCCTGCGAGTCTGCAGGCTGCAGTGGTGTAGCCCTCACCTTCAGCATCTCCTCATGGATCCCATAGTGGCCATAGGAGATGAAGTAGGCCTCATCCTCATCCTCCCGCAGCTCAGCAACGGGCCCAGAGGACAAGGCCCCCCGGGCTGGCCCTGGGCCACGGCCGGAATCCACATTCAGCACTAAGCTCTGCATCAGGACCCTGCAGGGAGATCCAAAGCACATCCCTAAGGCAATGGACAGTGCCCCACAAGGAGGAGCCACTATTGCAGTGGTACTCTTCCCCGATATTTCCCACCAGAACCCCCAGACTGAACACTGGAGTGCCCTCTGCTGGACACTGAAGAAAGAACATACAGGATGACACCATCAGTACTAGCTCATAAAAGCACATCATACATAACTAGCTTATTCACGATCATATACATGTTAAAAGTACATAGTAGCTTTTGCTCGTGCTTTTAATGCAGGGGTACTGCAGGGTATCTATATATTTATATAGATTATAACTGGACATCAGCAATTTACTAATAGTCAGCCTTGATTATGGTTAATATACCACTATATGAAACTACTTACTCCTATTCAAAAAGTAACAAATACTGCCTGAGTTTTAGTTACAGGCATGTTACCTTTACTACTGTAATTAAAACATACAGAAATAAAATGATGAATATAGGAATTATTAACATAACTAAAGAACTAAAAGTCTCAAAGTTTATAAAAGAGATAAGCTCCAAAAATACAAACTTTTGTAGTGTCATTAGGTAATATTTCTTTAAACTAAAACAGATAACACAGAGCCTTCTGCATGTAACAGTTTGACCCATTATTAGACACCACAGAAACCATGTACTTTTTACAATAATTACCCTTGGCTTGTAAGGACCCCCGGCAACATAAGTGAATAAATACCGATACTATCCAGGAGAGGGCAGGCTTTTACAAACAGTGCTTCTGAGCTAGGGCCATGCTATGACAGACAGATGGGGGCACACTAACTTCAGCCTGTGAAGGTCCTCCAGGGCCCTGGTCAGGGCCTCTTCCGTGCGAAGTGCTTTCTCCTCTGCACACTGAGCTCTGTGGAGGAGGCCAGCGGCAGACTCGGGGTCCGGGGCCACAGCGTCCACATCCGGCCCACAGAGCTCCTCAATATCTGCAGCGTCAAATGGCACACAAGCCAGCGTAGAGTGAAACAGAGCGGGGCGCTATACTGCCACCCAGCCAGTATCGGGAGGGACACCACATACCGATCTGAAGCAGTGGATCATCCTGTAGAGCTGGTCTCAGGTAGCCATCATTATCCCATGGAAGAGAATCTTCAGGCACACTCAGAAGCCCTTCGGCACTGCATTTCTATGGGGGGTACACACTCAGAGATTCAGCTTAAATATCAGTCATACTGAATGTCCTTACTCAGCTACATTTAAAGGCCTATGTAAAAAAAAAAAAACATGCACACTTTGGGGTGTGCTTATGACATGAACAACATCAAGTATGAATTCAATGCTTTATTAATAATGCTTTATTAATGCGAGCATTTCACTTTTTTTTTTTTTAAATGACCAAATGTAGCATAAAAAAGATATAATTCAGGAGATGAACTCTGACGTAGAACAAAGAGACAGACTGATGCAAAAGTAGCTTTTCTGAGCTTTCCAACGACCTGTAGCTGAGCCACATAGCTGTAGCAGTAAGAAAAAGTTATAGCCCATAACGAACCCTCTGGATTATTTATTTTTGTGATCCTGAGTGGAAAAAAGGCAAAAGGAAGTTTTAATAAAATAATAAACAGAAAACATTTATGAGCTGTGGAAGGTATGTGTAAGTCACATGCCAAATTTCATCAAAATCAATAATGGTGATGCAAACACCAGTTGTGGAATGACCCAATAATAAGAATAATAATTCCCGTTCCCAGAGACTCCTTTATATACATTTAATGTATCATGCATGAATGTGTGTGGTTTGTAATAGCTGAAGCACATAAGATGCTTTGAAGTTCAAGATGACTCCCAACTGCCATGATCAGAAAAGATCTTTCCCAGGCTGGACATGCAAGGCAAACAGGTGCACAAAATAGCTGCCAACAGATTCCTTCTGTTCTGGGTGCCCCACAGAGTGGACAATAAAATCTGAGCCTTAATTAGAGGAGCTCATTCTCTTGGAAAAAAGTCAGCCTAAAGAAATTATACAAGTGTCTCAGCTGACCAGTAAGAGGTTCTAATAGCTGAGTGGGTCACAATGTCATAGACCTGCATAGATCTACAGTACTCCAATCAACAAGTGCAATCTGAAGACCCGGAGGACGAGTTCTCTACAATCTACCACCATGTTAGCCACTGAACTTTTCACCCAATGACTATTTTTCACCCTGTGATAAAGCTGTAAAGACATTCCACACCATTGAACAAGCTCAAACATTCCCTTTTTAAAAAATCCTTTTTAAATTTTATTGACTAAATGTATGGAATTTTAGAAATACCTTTAGAAGACATCAATACAGCATTCACTAACAATAAATATGAGAAAAATGTGAATGTCTTCAAGAGATTACAAAATTTGATCGAGTTCATAAAGTCTAAATCTATTTCTCCAGCAAAGCACATACTTACTGCAGATCGTATGTAGTTTATGAGCTTTATATAGCCATAGTCATCCAGTTCTGCAAAGATATTTAATAGTCAAAATAAATAATGTGTTTATACTTTCAGCATCCTTAAACTCAGACAGCATTTATCGGTTTAAGAAAACTTACTGTGACTCTTCACATAACTTGGAATGTCCACATGATGGTCTGAATGACAGTGCAAGAATGTCTCTTGTACAGAATACAGCAACCTAAAAAACAACAGAATATACAAGATAGAAGATGACGCATAAAATACCCATCCATACATTTCAACTACTTATCTTGGATAGGGTTGCAGCTACTGGTGGGCATTTCAGACAGAACAAATAGACAAGCACCTATCACACTACCAACCAGACCAATCATTCCTTAATTATCCATCTCAGTGGATCTCAACTTAGTGACTAGATCTCAAACTAAAAATTGAATTGATTTTTTCTAACCAGCTACTTTAATCACTTACTTAATGGGGAAAAAAAACTTTATATGCCATTGGACTACTAAAAATATTGCACTTTGGTAAATAACACACAGTCCTCAAACAGGTCAGCTATACTGTGAAACTCCAATGTAGACCAATCTATTGTAAGGTCAGCAATACTGTGAAATAAAGTGTGTGCGGCATAGCTGACGAGTAAGAATTGGTTCCAAAAAAGATTCTACTTTGTGTGGAAATGGTATGCATTTGCAAACTCCAATGCAGACCAATCTACTGTAATTTGCAAACTTTGTAAAGATATAGTTTGCACAACAGGTGGTGACAATTCATCTATTTATTCATCTATTATTATTTGTTTGTATTTGTTCTAAGTAGTGTACAGTTACCAAAGTGATAAATGTTCATTTGTACTCAAAACTTTTGAAACTTTGTATTAAAAAATTTAATACGCACTTATAATAAGACAGTAAATTTTGTATGTACAGTATTTTACATACCTTGATAATAAAGTTTATTATTATGCTACATGCAGTGTTTCTTTTAAGGATAGAGTTGCTGGTTAAGTAGTTAAATGGTTAGTTAACATTACTACATACATTCCAATTTTGTTGGTTTACAAAAACACAAGCGAAGAAATCCTGATTTATATTGCGGATCATGATTCTAAGCAAAAATACTATAACAAGTAATTCTGGCCAAATCAAGGCACAAGGCAGGGGATGCCAGTCCATCACAAGGTGCATATACAAACTCACACACAATCACATGATATAGGCAGTTTAAAAATGCCAGTTCACCTAATGTTGTTGACCTGGATGAAAGCCAGGTGACTTAAATAACATGGCATGTACAATTTCTTTTTTTATGGCTGCATTTACAAATACGTTTGTGTTTGCTGTGTATTTCTTTAATAATGCAAATATCTTCTACACTGATGTAAATAACCGCAAGCTGCATATTCACAGGGGGGTTCTATGGCACTATGGTTGTGTACACTCCAGTGTAGTTTTGTAGCACAAAGAGAGAGAATTCCATATATTATATTTAGTACAGGTTGATTTGCAGATGCTTACCGGTCACAAAACAAGCATGTAATGGTTATACTGTTATCCTCGTCCATGCACTGCCACTGGTCATCGTCGGCATCGCTATCTGATAGATCTGGCACTTCGTCTACAGCGGAAATCCTACCGTCTTTGAAAAAGAATATGCAACAATACGAATCAATTTAACAACACAAATAGATGTAAAGTAACTATACGACCTGGTATATTTTGTGGTTCTGGTCCACTATCATGAAAATCTTAATGAGTTACAGTGAAAGCCAACAGATTTATAGCAGATCTAAACTAAGAAACCCATATATTACAATGCTGTACGCTAAACTATGCGCCACATGCCACTTAACACTAGAATTTTAATATTTTGTTCCGCATCTACAACAAAAATAGAAACCGTTAAGATCAACTCAATATTTCACGTGTACCTGTGTACTGCGCCATGATAACCTTCTTTCGTTAGTACGTTTATTTCCGGGTCATGTATAACGTGACACTATTACGTTGTGACCACGTGAGGTCGCTGTGTCTTCTCAAGAGTTATAAATTCGCGGGTAAGAGGTTTTTCCCTCCCTATAACTTTATTTACAACAAAGAGGTACTGTATTAACAGTTGTCATACACAGAGATGGCCAGTATTTCTAATGAATGTATCTAAAATTTGCCTTGTTAAATGTTTTTCTTTTTGGTGAAGTATCCTTGAGTGTTTGACAGGCGTCATATAAAGAAAACATTATTATTATTATTATTATTATTATTATTATTATTATTATTATTATTATATATTATATTTTTTGAACGTATATCTTAAAAATATATCTCTGGTCATGTAAATATAATAAATAAAAAAAAGAAATATATATATATATATATATATATATATATATATATATAGAAGTCAGAGGAGTATACAAACAACTCAGTATGAATCTGTAGAGTTCAAATAAAATGTTGCCTCTTTAAAAATGCTAAAAAAATGCTGATTAAAGTACTTTATCGTTTGAGTACAACAGTAAACCAACTGAAGCAAGGTTTAGAATCAGAACATTTCACTTAGTCGACGTTGATTTTTTTGAGAATGATTAAGAGTTAGAATTATATAGTTGGCATTATTATCCTGCCCACGAAACACAAAGTATAGCATTACATCATGGGTCTCAAACTCCAGTCCTGGAGGACCGGTGCCCTATGTAGTTCAGTTTTTTCCCTGTCCCACCACAAATGATTGAGCTGAAGAGCTGTGTGGTAATTACCATAAGGAGCTGCGAGGAGTTGAATCAGGCGTGTTAAACGAGGGTAAACCCAAAAATGTGCAGGGCTCCTGCCCTCCAGGACTGGAGTTTGAGACCCATGCATTACATCAAATACATCAGACTTTGCATTAATACTGATTTGCATATCAACCCAAAATAAATTTGAATGATTCCAGTGAAAACGCATGTTGTTTCTCTATCTGAATCGCAAAAAGCACAGGTATAGTCAATGATTAATTAAAATTCTTCCATCACTTCTTTAGCAGGGTAAATTCGATGTAAAATCTTGAAGGACTGTTCTTTTACCTTGTTATTAGTACAGTATTCATTTAGAATACAGCAAGCCTTTTCCCACTGTACACTACCCATAACAGAGGATCAAAAGGACTTTGCTGCAGGAGCGGTAACGCAGTTCAGAGCTTTTCTTTCGTCACTGCTAGGTTTGTTCCGAATATCACTGTCTCCAATAACAATGTGCTCAGAGGTTGTTACTTTCTGTGAGGTCACAATTCTTTAGAAACTGCATGGAACATGTGGGGGCTGGATCAAAGACGGCAGCATATCGCTGGAAACGTCCATGGGCCTTTAAACAAGGCCTTTAACCCCCAGCTTCTGGGATGCTACACACTGGCTGACCCTGCGCTGTGACTCCCAAGTTATGGAGCGCAAGATGGGGTAGGCAAAGGGAGGAATTCTGAGCTACATGTACTTGTGCAAATACAGGATGCATCATTACCATTAAACTTCCATAACCACATATCCCATTTGTAGTCACAATGTATTCCACAGGGCTCTCAAGTTTCATCAGAAGTGTGGAGTGAGATTACATCTGTTAAGGGCGGAGCCTGTGTCTCACCGTCACTGCGTAAGAATTGAGAGCCATGCCTGCTGCTTTCACTGGATCTTGCTCTTCCACTTCCACCTTGTCTGCACTCCATGAATGTGCACATCCATGTAATAACATGCTTGCAGCGGGATCACATGTAACTTATTTTGGAATTTACTCAGATGCTGTTTTCTGATTGACTGGTAGGTGGCCAAACTAAAGACAATGTTTCTGATGTAGACATATCTGAATAACAAAATCAAAGGGATCATTATTTGAGCTTTGCAAAAATAAATATGTAAAATTTATAAAAATTTAAAAATAAGATGGATGTAACTGCTTCCTACCACCGAGTATGTTTGCATATCAGGAGCAATAAACACCCTTGCCATCTCAAATGAGTGAGCATGTTGGATTGTTTTCAGCCAGGGCCTCTCCTACCCAATGTAGCACCATAGTTAAACATTTCTACCGACACCCCGGTCTAAGGCAAAGTGAAATTGGCTCACAAGTCGGCACCCCCTCAAAAGCTGGTGTCCTAGGTGGCTAGGTGTGCCGTCAATAGGATTCACTGGCTATGTTTCCAGCATTATATCCATGTTCAGTATCCTCCTGAGACCCTATGTACTCATATGGGGACGTTACGTTTTGGCCTCCCTGCTCCATAATATGCTTAATGTACTGATTCAGGGACATTTGTTTGGTCAGATAAGCACTATACACAAAACAGTAAGAGAACAAGGAAAAAGCTAAAGGAAATTAAATAAAATGCACACCAAACAAAAGCCCGGGTCTCAGGACGGTATCATAGAGCTGGCAAACAGTCTTGGTCTCATCAACTGCTGTCTCTAGTGTTGTCATTTTTGGGGAAATCAATTTGTTCCCAAACTGCCAATTATGACACTGCAAACAGCATTAACCTTTACCAACTCACAGCCATAATTAGCATAATGTTTATGTGTTGAACTTCTACTTGAGAATGTAGGTTCCGCCTGTAGCAATAAATGTTTTAATCCATTTGATTCCAAAATACAAATGATGTGACTGACGAGGAATAGGTTTACCATTCGAGCTAAGACACCCGTCTTGTCCCAGGATGCTTCGCTTGTTCATGGACACTCATTCGGTTCGGGACTGTCTCAAGACTACTTACTCTGTTTCTCTGAGCACTTAGTTAGAAAGAGAAAGTTCCTTAATATGTTTTGAGAACCGCACCAGCAAGCAGCCTTACCGGGGCAGAAATTGGAGAGAAAGAGCGCATCGCTTGGGGGAAGGAGAGAGCCTGGCCAGCTTGACCCCTGCCCACATGCATCAGCGTCCAATTTAATATATATAAAAGGTTAGATTCAGTACTGAGAGGAGTTCAGCCGTGGGACAGAGCGCTCATCGCCCGGCACCTATCTCGGGACAACGTGTTGGTCTCCTGCCAGGACTGAAAGGGCTCCCCAGTCTACCTGAAGGTAGGAGATGATAGCATCTCCGAGTGTAAATAGGTTGCTTATCACATTTTAATTATCATTGGAATTATTTACTCAAATATATAATCATTTTGTGCATGTTTTAATAATCAATGGTATAATTGACTCAAATTTATTATTACTTTAATAATAAATATATTATTAGATAATAAAATAAAATATATCTGAAGGGACCGAAACGTGCCTGTTTGTTCCTCCGGGAGCCCCATATCCCCCTCTCGTACTAAAACACAGACTAAATGATACCGAGCTATGTAACTTTTTACGCTTTATAAGTCAGTCAAACAAGACCCGGCACATGAACTGCAAACAGTGAAAACGTGTAAAAAAATGTGTAAATATTGTTCTTATTGATTGTGGCTAATCCTATGTGAACTGTAAATAAGAATATTCTTTTTCTCTTCAGGTATTTATTGTGCAGAAGGAACATTGGTGTAGCTGCACAATTAAGTCTTTCAGAAAAATGTAAGGATTACAGTTTGCACCCATCCTGTACTGTATATTGTGTGATTGCTCTGTACTGAAAAATACTGTAATTAAATGCTGTGTTCAATATCAGACACAATGTGTCTTGTAATTCTGAGCAATGCAATCTTGAAATCCATTGAGTATTTTGTGACCATGCTAACCTATAACATGATTTAGTATTACATCACCAGCTCTCCTTTAGCTCTATAGATAGAGCATTACATCAACACTGCAGAGCTCAGGGGTGCAAAACCCAGAAAACTAACATCAGTTGTACTTCTTTCCTCAATTACAGTGGTATTCAAATTTTTTTGACAGAACCCGCCTAGGGCTGATTTGTCCTCCTCCACAGACACACACACAATTAAATGTAATTAATACTTGTATCATATGATGTATTCAGGCATAAAATGTTTATTTTTTTTTTTTATATTTCTAACGGTCGCCATTCCAAAACAGGCCTGCCCACCCAGTTCTCTGTTTTTTCCCTCACCTGCACCCTCGCGCCCCCTCCTCCAAATTCCTTCATGCCTCACCAGGGGGGCCTGCCCCAGAGTTTAAATACCTCTGTTCAAAGCCTTTTTGGATAAAAGCACCAAGCAAATAATTATGTTACATGCATATTGTATGCACAAAAAATTAACAAAAAATGGTCTGTGGTCCCTGTCGTTTCTGACAGCACCAAATATAGGTTTCAAACACTTTACACCCAACTTAGTGATAACAGCTGTAGTGATCTTGTTACTTTTTAAGATGATTAACTTTTGTAATGGACAGCGGTTCATTAAAAATCAGTAAAAATCTATCCCATGAAACAAGCTTAATTTTTGTGTTCAAATTCCTGGTGTATTGTGACAAAAGCATCATACAAAGAATAGTTCATCTTCTTTGGTTGATGGCTTTGAGGCTTCTGCAAAGTAACTACACTACTGCAGCTGCTTATATAATAGACTATCATTATTACAGTATTCAATATTTAATGTAGGTTAAAAGGTACAAGTACAAAAAGTATATTAAATGAACAACCATATCAGTAATAGGTACAAAAAGGTCATTCAAACTTTAATTTCTCTTTTGTTAAAAACAAGTCAAGTTACATTAAAAACATGTCTTAGAGAAATACAAAATAAGGTTTTTTTATATAAAGATATGTCTCAATCCACACAATGAAATACATATGCCATTTGAGGAAAAAAAAAAAAAATGTGAAAGGCAAATGCAGGCTTATGCAGGTTGAACCGTTGCCATCTGATTTGAGGTTAGATCCCCCAGGTGGTGGAACCTGACTGCCAGGCTTTTCTGGCTAGTAGCTGTATATGCACCTTCTAAATATGCCACCATTAATGTTACAGTGTGTAAAAGTTATGTAGCAGGACATTCATAGACATTTTCATTATTCTAAATAAAAAAAACTCAGAATGACAGTAATTATAATTATATTCCTTATGTATACTTATAATTTAAGTTATTCATTTAAAAGAATCAATACACTTTTTCAGTGTTGCTTCCATTTGTTTACACTCTTTTGTATTACCCCACATATACCTATTCCATGCAATTACATTTAAGGAAAAAGAACCAAAAAAGTTTGACTTGAACGCAATCATTTCAATCTTCTAGACATTTTCCTAGGTTGTAGATAACCTTGTTCTCTAGAATGTCCACCTTTCTTTCTCCCTCAGTGATGGTGTCGGCGACCATAGCTTTGGCTACATACTTAATGGGTATGGACATATTGGGGAAAAAGTTGGAGAATGAGCCAAAGAACTTTCTGGCAGCCCACTCTGCTGGCCGGGACTCCTGGCGATCAACCAGAAGCACTCTGTGGGAATAAACATCAGCACATCAAGGCAGAACATGGTAGGACAGACGCTGTCTGAAATGTTCATATATATACACACACACACATATATATATACATACATATATATATATATATATATATAAAAATAAATAAATAAATAAATAAATAAATAAATAAATGAATTAAGGAATACTTACGCAGGCCGGAAGATGGAGTACCTGTCAAATTTCAGTTGCTCAATATCTGCTTCTACTTCTCCCTGGAAAAAACACATTAAATGTACATATAGCATCATAGAATTACCTGATATTTGATATTAAGGAACAATAATATTTTCCAAAGGATTACTGCTTGTATACTGTAAGGAGTTTACCTTGACTTTCATGTAAAGGAAGGCACTTGTTTTATCGGCTTGTGCAGAGGACTGCAGGATGAAGTGGGAGCAGCCACCAGCCTTGGCCAGGTGGGCTGATTTTAACACGTAGTCATGATCTACTCGAACAAAACCATCCTGCGAACATGTGATACAGTCCAATTTACTGTTACAAGAGGTCCCAGTTTACAGAGGTAAATATTATAGGACTGAAGAAGACAGAAAGTGTGGTACATTTCAGAAACACTGAAAGATCAATGCATATACTGTATAACTATTTTCAAAATTGTAAATACTAGACCAGACTTCACTATACTAAATTAATAAAATGTCTTTTTACTTCCAAAATCGGCTGAAAAAATAATATACATCTTTATATGCCTGACTTTTCCCCCCGAAATGATTGCCATGAGTCAGCAGAGGCTCCAATTGGTGCATTTAAAATTTCGATACGTTGGCAACTGTCTCACCTCATTTTAATGTTATTCACAGTCCGCAGAATGAAGAGTGGATTAGATCAAGCCATTAATTATTTTGGCTTTAGTTCCGGATTAGCCGTCTGTACCATCGACTCCAATTCACAGCCATCATCTGATGAAATGCGAACTGACATAAATACCATGGCTCGCTTTCAATCCGATTATGCAGTTAAATCGCTCCTATGCTAACCCAAGCATCGGACGCTGGCAAGCCCCATTCTTCACCATTCCTGCTAACAACTGACAGCCCCTCCCTAGTACACAGGGACCCACGCTACCACCCCACAGCCCCACGCTAGACCCCTCACCCTGCAACAATGTGACCCATTCACTGAGGTGACACATACACTGCCCCTCATCACCCTAAATATTGTTTTATGAGCAACAAATAGACTTGAATCCCCCTAAAGAAACTTCACATCTTCCAAGTGCTGGAATTTCCACAGCTTTTAAGAGGTTAAAGGGGAGATTTAGAAAGAGCTACAATGACTGTCTTGTGCCCCCCCCCCCCACCCCAAGCCACAGCAATAGTAAATTCTAAAGAGCAGCGAGTTTGTATGCGAATCTATTCTGAAGCACTGTGGAACTTCAAATACACTGGCTGTAATATTCTTCCCAGGTTCCAGCACACAATGGTGGTTCATGGCAGAGAAGTGTTGAAATGTTGACACAACATCCTTTTTCTCAGTGAAATGTACCCAAACAGTCAAGGGAGACTAGGCTCAAATGGCAGTTAGACCCCTAGTCAAAAGGAGGCCCTTTCAGTAAAAGTTTCCTTACTTCAGATAACGCTGAGGCAAAGGAGCAGCCTCAAAACTGACGAGAACTTATGAACTGCATAATTGCTTCCATAGCTTTTCTCCGAAGGGGAAAAAAATGGAAGGGGATTCCACATTCTTGTAAAATACACATTTTTTATAAAATCCCTCTTAGGTCAAAAAAACAATACTGACAAAGCATGAAATAAATGTGCTTTTGAGTTGTTTGTTGAAAAAATGTCACTTACAAATCATTTTATAACTTTGATAAGGATAAGGATGCAAGTATTAAATAAATGAGTAAATGCTGTGCAGAGTATTAGTGTTTTCTGTAGTAACCAGTGTGATAATTTTCTTTTTTACATATATATAGGTATAAAATATACAGGTATAAAATTCAAAAAGTTAGATGAACTTACAGCCCCTGCTTTGGCTCTGGTGGTTCCCAGGCAGCAGTATCCCACATCGTGGCCCTGGAAAGCTGAAGCAAAATTATCTAGGTTCTCAAAATCTACAACTTCCTGGATCTGGAAAAAAAAACAATTCAAACATTTAGTGGAGCTTCATTTGGAGAAAAAGAACATAAAATAAAAACTAAAGAGGCTACCTTTTCTAAAGGGGTAACTAAGGACGTGCCCTTAACCGACTTCCCTTTGGGCGGCTGATTCACGCTTTGCACAGCCGGTTTTGAGGCACTGACGTCAGCCAGATGTGCAGCACAGTCAAAAACCGCTGCCATAAATGTGACCAGATCGCTTTGTAGGCTGTCCATGGACTTAACAGGGACACTGGCATGGCATGTATCTGACTTACCACGCTTTCATATGCATTGTCCTCAAAAGTCAGCTGTCGTCTCCCTATCAGGGTAATTCTGGAAAAGATCTTTCGAGCCACAAGCTCTTTCAGCAGCTGCTTGCCTGTTTCCCCGGAGGCGCCCAGGACGAAACAAGTTTTATTCTTCTCCCGGAAAGCCTCCTCCAACGTCCTCATATCACTCGCCATTCTAAAACAGATGTCATTTTATATTTTTTATTTTGTGTTAATTTAGACCGAAATCAAGTTTAATATGGGCCTACCTATGACTGAAAAAATTAAAACACGATGCAAAGGTTAGAAGCTTGGTTTTCAAGCCACGTATACCGAGCTTTATTTTAATTTAACATGTTCGCTATGCGACTACACCAGGATTCAACGCCATGACAAATTCTGACGGACACCGTGATCAACATAAAATTTTAACTACGGACATGGTATTTGGGAACGTGCCTGCAAAACGAGTCTCGCCCCGGACGCGTCTGTCCGCGCACGCACAGCTTTCACGACCCCTGCCGTACGTCTCCCTTACTTACCTTGGACACGCTATCGTTTCCGGATACACCAAGTAATGCAAAACGGCAGCAATCAGAACCACTATGCTGCTCAAGAACCCCACGGCTTTACCACACCTGCATGACAGGAACGTCATAACAAGCTGTAAAGGGTGCTTTGCAAACTAATAACAGCACGCAGGGGTGCGCTGACTTCCGGTTTCGGAATCGCGAGCGAGGACGAGCGCGCGCAGCCTGGCAGCCGTGCACGCGGCTGAACAGAGGCGAGGTGCCGTAATTGTTTCTAAACTGAGCAGTAGCGACCTAAAGAAATCATGTGAAACATTTTAGCTAAAGCATTTAATTCCTTTACCAAACAACTGAAATTAGCTTTAGTATTTGTGGGCAGCTACACTATATTGCCAAAAGTATTGGGACACCCCTCCAAATTATTGAATTCAGGTGTTCCAATCACTTCTATGGCCACAGGTGTATAAGATCAAGCACCTAGGCATGCAGACTATTTCTACAAACATTGGTCGCTCTCAGGAGCTCAGTGAATTCAAGCATGGTACCGTGATAGGATGCCACCTGTGCAATATTATGTGCAATATTTCCTCCCTACTAGGTATTCCACAGTCAGCTGTTAGTGGTATTATAATGAGGTGGAAGCAATTGGAACAAAAGCAACTCAGCCACATAGTGGTAGGCCACGTAAAATAAGCAGGGGCAGCGCATGCTGAGGTGCACAGTGTGCGGAAGTCGCCAACTTTCTGCAGAGTCAATAGCTACAGACCTCCAAACTTTGTGTGGCTTTCAGATTAGCTCAAGAACAGTGCATAGAGAGCTTCATGGAATGGGTTTACATGGCCGGGCAGCTGCATCCAAGCCTTACTGTACATCACCAAGTACAATGCAAAGCGTCAGATGCAGTGGTGTCAAGCGCACCGCCACTTGGGCTCTAGAGCAGTAGATTTATTATATGTTTGATTATGACATGGTACATGTTCTCATTGGAATGAAACATGAAAGGAGGTTGGGCCATGCAGTTGGCTTCACTGGGAATGGTGAGCTGGATACGCACAGTGCGCACCTGTTGGAAATTCATGGCCACACTACTGACGCTTTGGAACACTCTTCTTACTCGCCAAATTCTACAGTATATACACCACGGTTCCCTAATTCTGGATCTAGAGGGCCAGAATCCAACACATTTTGCAGATTTCCCTCCTCAACACACCTTAATCAGACAATTACCAGGTTTTGTAGGAGTGTTTGAACACGGAAATCTGCAAACTGTGTTGGATTCTGGCCCTCCAGGACAGGAATTGGGGAACCCTGATAAATGTAAATTTGATGGTCTGGAACCTTCTTTCTGCATTTTTAGATGTCTACAATATCAACATACACTGTACCTTACTTCCAGTAATGCTGTGGCTGTTAAAAACCTCCAACTGTATAACTTTATTTTAAAATCCTCCAAGGACTAATGCTTAATTGATGGACTCTTGATGGAATCTATTATTTTTTAGCTTGTGGGTTCCCACAATATAAACCTCAATATTATAAAAATCAGTGAAATGCAATATAAAATTGCTGTAATTTTTTTGGTTACTTGTTTAAGGTTAGGACTAGGTAGGAGTTAATAAGGTTGACATAGTTGGAATTAGCGATACGCTCATAGAAATGAACAGTCCCCACAAAAATATCAATACAGACCTGTGTATGTTGGGTTTTGAATGGTGACATCTTATTTTAATACTGAATACTTTGGATTAAAAGACTAGGAATAATTACCACAAAGCACATGCCTTGAAATGAAGGCATTTTTTTACATCTTCTTAACGATAATCAACCAGTACGTACGCAGCTACTCTGCATCCTCTTTTTATATGTTTATTCTTTTTATAACATGCACATCAACATTTGCGTGGAAAACCAAGGACCCGCCGTCCCGCCCCGCCCCGAGTCTGCAAAATTCGTGAGTTCTCCTCCGCACTTGAGCCACGGTGTAGCTCTTCGCCGTTGTTGTGCTTTAGAACTCTTCATATTCTCGCATAATAATTCTCTGTCCCGCTTCATTCAAATACTGCTGCGGTCCAAGCTTAAGCGCTTTTTTATACTCGCGCCCGGGAAGTAATCATGGTTTCAGTAAGAATACCTCGCTAGACACAGATTGTTGATAGTCGACGTTGCCATACTGCTTATTTCGGATTGAATTTGTTTGGTTTAGTTGAAACATATGTATTAGCCCTGATTTTATTAAATCAGTTTTGTGATCTAGTGTGTGCCAGCAAATTATTTTAATGTACAAGGATTCACTGTCATGTTCGATCATTTTCCGGGCATAGTCGCGTTTGTAGCTCTTGTCTTACAGCAGAGGTCGTCGTTGTCCCTGCAGTCAAATGCAGCACAGTACCAAAATATCGCAGGTCCTGAACGCACCCCGGTATTAAAACGTAGCCGATGAAACTGTTATTTTGTTATTATGATTAATCGACTCTTTTAATAGCACCGATTAAAATTCGCACTCAGTTACATTTTCAAATCCGGGCAAATTTGTTTCTTTTCTCTAATTCTTATGTTGTGATCAAATAAACAAACAGTTTATACCCCTTATTTCTTCTGAACTGAATTTGTCTAATCTCCAAATAAATTTGTCCAGTCTCCATCTAAATCAGTCATGCACGTTAAATGATATGGTAAGCCATATAAAAGTAAAGCAATTGATTCAATGACTGCTTGCCTATAAATTCGGACACGATAAAATGCAGACAGAAACAAGCCGTCTTTAGTTTATTAATTTAAATCTACTTCTTTCAGCGTAGGCTGACTGACAGTTTCCTACATCCCGAGCCTTGATCTTTGAAGCTGCTATGACAGGGGAGTCTCTAATTGCCTCTTTATGAAAAGGAAATGTCGCCTCATTGTTCTTACCAGTAGGCATTAATTGCAGCCAGCAGCAGGGAAGGGGCTGACGTTGAGTTTCTGTCAGTTGCACATGTTGATTCATTGTCATTCATTGATCAGCCGTCAGGACATGGATGGCTTCTGCTTAAAACCAGATTGGATTTCCGGTTGCTTTATGTCTCATTCTTTTCTAATACACTTGTCTCAAAATGTCAGACAATATTGGTTTTCTAATAAATACCAATTTGGGTGGTTTTTAATATGCTGTCATAGGGTGGTTAATTCAGTCTCCAAAAGAACCTTGTGTGATTTGTTAGAATTTCTAAAAAGGCTTCTTACATGAAACAAGCTATTTAATTGTTACTCTGATATTACCATTTATTAAAAAGTAACATCACTCAGCTTAGTGACACATTATTACCAATGTATACATAATGCAGTTTAATCATACAGAACCTGTTGACATTTTAAGTACTACATTTAAATAGTAATATTAAGATTACGATAAATTAAGAGATTCCCCCTGCTTCCTTCAGCTTTTGAATGCTGCTGTTACACCGATACAGTGTTTCCACTTCATGTCACCTTACAGACTGCTATGCTTAGCACTGTTACCTTAAAAATCTGATGCTAATGGTGGCAATTAATTGAGCCTGACAGGACAATCTGCTGGTCATTGTTTCCTAATGGCAGAATTACCGTCACATTCATTGCCGCTGTAGGTGAGAGGGGACAGACTGGGGCAAGCTAAGCCCCATGGGTGAGATTCCACACAGCTGATCCTATTGTTTGTATTTGCTCAATTAGGCCTGCTCTCTTGCCATCTAAAGCAACTGTCAAATACGGTTTCATTGTTCAATGATATGTCATTAATACCTATCTTTCCCCAGTCATCTGGGGACTGACATTAAAAAGAGAAGAAAAGAATATATCTCATGACTTTTTTTGTGGCCTTTGATTGTGACCCATCCTATTTGCATTTGTTAACATTTGCAATTGCCCCTTTTGGGTAATTATTCAAATATTATGGTTATTTTAATAATTGGGTCAAGACACCGCGGTCAAAGTGTATGATTCAATGTGCTGAGTTGTAACACTGCAGTGCAGGGTATAAGTTAGTATGATCATCTATTGGTGTCTGTGGAATTTAGCATTCCCATTAAATTGATTAAAAGGGAACCTATCCTTTTACTAAATTACATCGGGCAAAAGGGAGTTTGTAAAACAATGTAGCTCAGTGAAAGATTTTGAAGGACACTTCCTTCCTGACTGCTCTTGTCTAAGACAGATCAGATCAAGAACCAGCACAGTTGGAGAAAGACCTTCCCAACTATTAATCCAGGTCAAATGAGCTTTTTGGCAAAGCCTACTGTTAAACAGCAGTGAGACCTGCTTTGCAGTCTGGCACTAAGTTAGAACAATAGACTCCTTAAACAGCAAACAGATTACTCAGACTCTCTATGGGCATAGGTCTTACTAAAAGAACTTCTCAGCAGGTATAACTATTACTAGCATAATGTATGGCACATCTGTCCATCTCAGTCATTCCTTTTGTACAGGCATCTCAGTGGGGTCATCCATTTCTTTGCAAATGACAAACCTGAACCACCATTCAGGACTCCACGTTCCTCACACAGTAGAATTTTCCTCATTCTCTTCTGCTTGGATATACTTCCTGTTTCAATTCTGCACTACATACTCATATATGCACACACACACACACACATGCACATACAGACACATACAGATACACACACGAACACATTCAGCAGCTCCTTGTTAAATCTATACAATTACATTTCTGATGAAAATGTTGACAAATCTCAGTATACTGTCTGTTGAAACAGACATTCCTGATTCCAGTTTGGTATTTTGGGATGATTTGGACATTTAAGTGCTGGAGGTAATTAATCAACACTTCAGCATGTCAGTTAATCACTAAAAGATTTTAATTACACCTGTCAGCTGATCAATATATTTACACTGGTCCACAAACGTTTACTTTGTTTTTGTAACACTGATTAAATTATGTGAATATTACAGTATTTTCTGTGCTGAATTCAAATATCTAATTGTAATTTCCCTATCACACAAGGATTTTGAGTGACACAATTAAACTTTATGCCATACATAGATTTACAGTATTGTTTGGTGGCAGTGACTCATCTAAAAGGTAATAGTGTACAATTTTCTCCTGGCATCACTCTTAAGGGTCCAGCAGAAATCAACAGGTATACTGGGACTCCACTTGCCTTGATATTGTGTTTGCATATCCGAGAGAGAGAGAGCAGGATCCTGTCTCAACAAGTCCAAATGTGTTACAGCTAGTATACTTGGGCAAAACAGATTTACAGTACCTTGCAGCATTCTATAAAGTCTTAAAAAGTGCATAAAAGACATCCTGTAGTTGTTCTGTGAAAAAATCTATTTTGGTTGTTAGTTGTTAGTATTATATTTATTTACTGCTAAATAATAAAAACAGCATAGATAAGCATAATATGATCGTTATTATATTTAGAAGCCCTACAGTATGTATAACCAGGTGATGGTTTAATGCACTTGGTGTTTGGTCCAACTGATCAACATGTGTTTCCTGTGGATAAAATCACATTACTTGTCAATCCGGTCTGTAACTGCTACTCGGTTTGTAAGACAGGAATGTATACACAAATCTGATACCTTTAAATTGATGTCTCTCAATTATTTTTCAGTCTGTCCAAAAATACATTAGAATAGTGAAAAAACATCAAACATGCTAATTATTATACGTAATTCGTCCATATTCCATAATGCTTTTTCAATTGCCTTTAATATCATGCTCCTGGGATGCTTTACAATCAGAGAAGCCAGAGATAATTCCAGTTATCAGAATATCAGGCACTACAGTGGTTTAACTTGCATTGTTTTCATAAATGAAATATAGTTATGCTATTATTAATTGCTTTAGGCTTCTACTATGTGGAAGTTAGTTACAATTGTAAAACCTTTGAATCTCATAACTTAACACCCTCAATGACAACTGTTTATCCTGCAAAACAATAGTTCTTGAGTTATTTGTAATAGAAGATCAAATGTTGGGGACACATGACAGATATGGTAATGCTAAATTAAGATACAAAAATCTTATTGGCTCCTCTATGAACTTATCCAAAACAAATAAAAGTACATCAAAGTAGGATTTGAACTTTGACCCAGTGGTGCTTCGGTGTCAGTTACGGTTATGGTTGAGCACACAAATATTCAGAAAATTCCTTAGGGTTTTCTCTACAGTTTCTTGTAGATAGTCAATACCATCCACGTCGGTTGTTGTCTCCTCCAGTGTCTCTGTGTATAATTATGTAGTTTGGTGTGTGAGATCTGAGGCAGCCGTCAGAGCACTTATTAACATGATGGGATTTTTAAAGTCAGATTTTCTTAATGCTTTGATCTACAACTCTAACTGTGCAACAGAACTAATACCATCACCAAACAACCCAGAGTAACATATGCAGTTTAATTTAATTTCCCTGTGATAGCACAGGTATCAAGCTGTGTAGCCTGAAACATGCAACTTGAAAAATGATTGGATTGTGCCATTACTTTCTGGCTGAAACAATCACTGTTGCGGGCCAGACCTACGAACAAGAGCAGTGATTTTCCCAGGAAAGAGTGAAAGAAAGTCTGTTTCTCTTCTGTGTCGAATGGAACACTCTGCATATAAAAGCCTCTTAATCGATATTTGTGTTTGGCTATTCCTGCAAATCTATTTGCTGATTTAAATCATCCTTTTGTAACTTTCTGGGAACAGTTTTCTTTGAACCACTAAGTCCATATATATTCTAATTGCAAATATTAATACATTTTAAATATCCTAACTAACCATTTCTTCCATTGCATTTCATTTTACATTACTTACACTCTACAGTACATATATTTTACAATCTAGTACATTGGCATTTAAGACATATAGAGAATATTATAGTTGTATGATATGATTTTAATATGATCATAATTTATGATCAAGTTTTTTATCCTTCATCATAGCCAGGAAAGCTAAATGACATTATTTAGGCAGTAGTTAAAGCATATTTTTTTAAAAAGCAAGTCCAATAGATGTGGTTAGAAATGAAAGCAGGGTGCAGAAAGTAGAGAGGGCTTGGTCAGCATGGCACCTGGCATCTGCCCAGTAGAAACCCCTAGGAGCTTCATTAAAATGGATCCAGGCAGGACTGGTCCAGGGGAACTGGAATGGGGTTGTGGCAGACCCACCACAGTACAAACCAGCCTCCCTACTGGTGTGCAAAGGCAGCTACAAATGGCAGTGTTGAGAGGACAATCACAGTATGAATAGGCCTAAATGAGTCAATGCTTAATGCCGGTTTACTAACACCTGTATTAGTGCGCTATCACGGTGGGGTGGACTGCTGTCAGACAAGTAGTAATCCCATAAGCCTCCAACATTTGCATATTCCTCATTAGCTTATTAAGACCTGAAGGATGCAGGTTTTCACAGCTGGCAGGCTTCATTCCTCCACTTGCACTGCCTGGGTGGCTGTGTAATGAAGTAATGTTAGTGAATGTGAGGTTTATATGTGTGTAAGGGATTAAAAGAATTAGAATTGGTGTGAACCAATGCAACCATATTCTTTCTACTGGATCTGGGTAATTGGAGGGGTGGAGAAGATGGCTGATCCATTAGCTTGGTCTGTTTGCTCAGGAGTCGGGCAGCTCAGTTTTCCAATTTTGTTCCCTCTTTGGGCCCTGCTACTTTTGTAAAACTGGGGGGATATGTCTTTGTCCCAGGACCTAACCCTCAGCACCTCTGTATACTTACCAAGCTAAGTAGATTCTACTACAAAGAAAATGCCTCCAAGACTTAGGAGAGTGGACACTGTTGCAAAAAATGCAGTAAAAATTTCAAGTGCTACTTAAGGGCCAGCCCAATCAGACCACACTCAATCTGTGGCCCGAAAGCAAGAGATAATTGAAATTTATAAACACCTTGGAAGCCTCTTTCTTATTTTATTAATTCTCTGCTTTTGGATTCCAGGCATCAGATGTGCCGAAAGCTACTTAAAGGAAAATTGAAATGTTTTAGATTCAGCATAAAGAGAAAGGAATTATGGGAAGGCTTTCCCTGAGACTGCATAATCTTAATAGCAATGCATTTTGTTATTTGTACAGCTGGGGTAAACTATGATGTTTCTGTCCCAGCCTGTGTGATAAAATGTCATTATGTTCCATGAGACTAGCTTGAGGCCATTAACTACTTTCCTTTCTTTTCTTTTCTTTTTGATAGAAGACAGAATCATCTTTCTGTAACATGTACCACTTGTGTGATTCAATGTCTGGACGTCTTTCAGCATAGTACTGAAGAATCTAAGACAGACTCTATCTGAACATAAAGACCAAAATTTGTCAGCCTGCTCCTCTGTAGTTGCTGCATTTCCTCGTCAGGTGCATGAGTCAAATCCAGACCTTCCTTTGAACCATATCAGTTAATTCTATTTCTTTTCCTAAAAGTAAGTGATATGGGTAAAAGTGCAAAAGAAACTGTTCTATCCCCATCAGAACACTCTCAGCTATCTGGTCTCTTTTACAGTTTAATCAAAGATGTTCACATTTGAGTTTACAGAATTATAGAACTAGATGTTGAATTGAATGTGCTTTCAATTAAATTCGGTTTTATTTACAACTGAGTGTATACAAAATTAGTTAATGGATCCAGGATTTTTTTCAAATTTAACAATGTATTTGTTCTATTAAAGTGTCTAATGTGACAATGTAACATTGTTGAGGCAATCAAGATGTGTCCGTCACTAGCAAATCAGTGTTTTCCCTTGTCATTTGCACTGTGCACTACTTCAGTGCCCCGTCCTCAAAGGGACCATCATGAAAGCGCAGTGACTCAGGCTGACGGGACATATTAACAGCAGATGATTTTAAGTGGGGATTGGATCAGGTGTCATCATCAACTCCCTCTGGTCGTGACCCTGTAAAATTTTCCTTGGTGCCAATTAGGAGAGTGCAAAAAAAACTTGTGTGAGCAGGGTGGGGCCCTGGGCGGCGTTAGCGTGCCCCTGCTGGCCACACACTGGCCGGTCAGCAGGGAGTGGGGCTAATGGCTTATCAGTTCCTCATCCGACCTGATCCGTAGTGTCCTACTGGGAATTCTTGTCTGCCAAGCAGGATCAAGACCATTAGAGCCACGGAGTACTTTAATGATGAGATATTGTGGGTTTGGGCATCCCTGATGTCAGAGCTCTTTAGGAAGGGGAGACATTCATAGGGCTGGAGCATTAGAGTGAGTACTGTTCCTTACAGACACTTAACAAATCGGTCCTCTCCAGTTCTGAAAGGCCTGTTGCCAGCATAGAAATACCTTCAGTGAAACTATAAATGTTAATTAAATTGCCTGGTCAACTATTTTCTGATTACTTCAAAATGATTTTTCAGGTATGGCGTCTTTGCAATCCAGTCAGTCAGATAGCCAGTTCCATCAGGCCTCATACACGACACCTTCGATGGCTCCATGCCACACACACCCGGTTCCCAAAGCTGCCTAATTACTCCAGTGTTCTCTCCATGGCCGATTCTCCACACCAGGCACAAAGTGTGAGCAGTAATGAGCAGATAAAGAGCGGTAATGACACGGCGTGGGGTGGGGGGAGGCCAGGGGCCCCCGGACGATAGCAGCCACGTTGGCTGACCCCACGATGGTGCCTGTGATCTGAATTTTATTGATCACTCAATTTGTGGCCCCCTTTGGCCGAAGCTCCCCCTCGCAGCGTCTGCTGCCGGCCCCGGGGGCGCTGGGCCCGGGAGACTCCGTCTGCTCGCCTTGTCAGGCCCAGTTATGTGTGTGAAGAATGGAGGAGGCAGGTGGTGTGACTAAGCGAGGGCCTTGTTAGGACGGGGCGGGGTTGGGTGTGGGGGGGCATAGCCGGGCCCTGTCCCAAACAGGCCTCGCTCCACACCCTCCCAACTGTTCCTCATTCAGTGCTGGACTGCTTTTTCCTCTTCTCCATTTTCTTTACAATGCATTGTTAACAAAACAGTTTACAAACCACGGCTGATACATTATCCACCCTGCTTGCACTGAGATTTATTTAGGCTAATGGATGCGGGGGTGGGCCTTTTGGAGGAAACCCCGAGCGCAGAACTTTACACAGCACCACATGGGCTGTGCCGAATATGTCATTAACTTTAACAATATGTTAAGTATATATTATTCTTATTAGTTATATTAACGCTTTTGAAATGTTAATATGCTGGACTTGGAGCATGGCCCAGTATCTATTACAGTACATGGGTAACAAATTGCATCATTACTGATGAAGATTTTTATTTTATTTATTTTTTATTGCCTTGATCCAAAATAAAAGAACACAATGCTGGATAGGAGGTAAACAGATTGAAATTCCGCAAATATGGAGTAAATGGCTAGAGGAATTCATTTTGCAGTGAGAGGAAGCTGCAATAAATAGACCGTTAAGACACAAAAAAGCTGAGTGAGTGAATGAGAAGCACACAGCCGAGGCTCACGGAGTGTGAGACGAAAAACACCAGGTTTCAAAAATGTATATGCATTTAAATTGAGGAAGCTCACATGATGCTGCGGGGCGCTTTTGCAAAAGTGGAAAGTTCTGTGCGTTCCCCATGCCTCTCAGCCATCTTCCTTAGAGACCTTCTCCATTTATTGTGATTTTTTAAAATTTAATTTGACTTTAACTACATCATCTTTTTCTCTTTCACACAGTTGGAGCCCCTGTGGCTGACAATAGAGTCTTTCAAGGGGACGGAGGCTAGTGTTGGCCAAAGGTTAAACAGGGCTCCCCATCATGATAAATCACTGCTTGATGAGGCCACCATTGTCCTGTATTGTTGTTGCTCACTTTCAGACCGTTACCTTCTGGTTGTAAAGCTGACACAGCTAATGAACTGGCTGCTTTGAACTTTTCCACAATATTGACTGGTTGCACAGAGCAGATGTCCCTGGCCAAGCAACTAGTAAATGTACATTAGATTAACAAAGGAGATGGGGAAGGGGATGGGGGGTGTGTCAGGCTGCATGTAGCTCAAAAACAGGAGCCTGGGGGGTGCTTCGAGATGACAGCACTTGAGGAACTTGATTTTATAAAAAAATTATCTCTTTATTAATCTATATGACATGGTGGCCGACCTGAACAATGTCACTGCTGGAATGATCAGAAAAACATCTTGTTGATTATACAATATATTTATACGATGCCACTGAGGATAACATTTTTGTTCCATCTCCTGCCTGATCTCATGATTCACTTTAAACCATCCACACATGTGTTCTGTTTCACCTAAATAACTGTTTGCTTTCCACATTGAAGTTTTGTGTTATTAGTCTGCTTTATTCCCTAGTCCACTTTGTGGTCAATGCTGTTTTGAGTAGCAGTGGAATCCACCTTATTCTGTTAAGCATTACCTAACACTTAATTATTCATCTTGAAAATGAATCTAAAACAAAATATATGAATTAATAACTATCCTCATCTAGACAAAGCAGATGATAAACTCCATTAACTACAATTATAGTAGTTATTTGTCCAATTCAATTAAAATCTCAGATCTTTTATCTAAACTGACCTATTGTGGAATATTCCAGACAAGCACTTAAAGTTGGAATACAGCAAATTAGGGCCTAAAGCAGTAGAGTGGTCCTCCTTTTAGCATGACCCTGGAAAGAGCTAATGACTTAATAAGGAGGCATGACTAAACATTTGCCACTTCACCAACTTGTACTGACAGAGGGAGAAAGTGGAAGAGAAAGGTATGAGTAAGTTACACTGATTAGCATATAATTGCCGTCTTTGTATTAGACACCAGGAATTAGGACTGCGCTTGGCGCCTGGCAGTTCATTCATTCAGGGACTGCACACATGGCTGGTTCAGTTTTAGGTATACTTTTGAAGTATTGATTAAGTGTACTTGTTAAGGCATTTGTGAGAAGGTAATAGGAAAAGAAAAATAATCATTAGCTTTCTGTTTTATGAGGAGGTAATGAAACAATTAGAACTATTGGAGAAATTCAGCACACCAATACTACAATAAATAGAATTATAATTCAAGACAAGTGCAATTATAACTTGGTTTTTCTACTTTGTGCAGATTTCCTTGGTATAGCTATGTAAGCGCTGATGCCATGAAGTGGCATGAGTGTCTATGAGTATGAAGATTAATTTATGATATTTCCCAAAGTGCCACCATACATCAGCACCATAAAAAGGTCATAAGGATGCTCTCCGCCACCAGTCGCAGTGCCACAGACTGCTGGTGGTCCTGCTCTGATTCTCCGCTAAACTCCTTCAGATGACAATGCAGCTTCAGCCTGGGGGAGGCAATAGTGGCAGATTAGGCATGAATACAAAACCACTTCCGGAGGAAGGAAGCCCTGTGGAGGTCTGGTCATATACACTGAGGCAGAGTGGGTCAGCCCAAAATGCAAATGATTAAAATGAGACCTTCTATAAACAACACTCTGCTCCATGCTTGATTGTGTTTCACGAAACTATGGTGCTATTTACGCAAGCTGTATTCCTACTACATAGACTGGAATCTACGGAGAAACCAACATTTACTAGCTTAGAATTTCTTTGGGTTCTCGAACCGCTTGAACTGTTTAGCCACATTTTTTAAGGTTTGAAAATATATGACAGTGCATAATGACACCAGTTACAATACACAAAAGAACAGAAATAAAAAAATATTTGAGAGGATTAAAAGCGAGTGCCTGTGTTGTTAAAGATGATTCAGATCTTACATCCATTTGGTGCTGCTCAGAATGGTCCCCAGACAAAGGCTTGTGTCTAACCCACTATATTCCCCTGGACCAAAACTGTACCCAGCCGGCACCAGCCTCCTCTCTGTCCTTTGCCTCACTATCAGTCATTTTATTGACACAACCATTTCCATGGTGTGCCTGTTATAAATTTGTTGTTACATGGTACGTCTGCCACGGTCCACACGGCATTTTTGTGTGCGGCGCTCGCTGGCATGGGGGTGGGTACAGCGGGGCCTGGGAGGGGTGTGTACGGGGGCCTGGGGGGTAGGGGGGGGGGGGGCTCCCCTACCTCCGGCCCTG
>JAODKL010000088.1:0-12091 GCA_026780765.1 Petrocephalus schoutedeni
CCCCGTTCTAGGACTAGCGCCGTCCCCGTGTTCCCAGACTACGCCACGCCCCCCTCGCGCTAGGCCTAGGCACGCCCCCTGTGGTCCTCGGGGGAAGCCAGCCACGCCCTCACCGCGATCCTTTACGGCGTCTTGCATAGCGACACCCACCTTTGGGACCCCATTACCTGTCAGCTATCCGAGGTAAAACCATATGTTCTCTACTTACCGCGCACGGAGTCTCCTGTACAAGGTGCCCTACGCGCTCGGCCATTCTCCTATCATGTACCCCCCCCCAACCCCGGTCTCCTTCACAAAGTGCCCCATGTGCTCACTCATTCTTTCATACAGCCCAGACCTCCCATGAGCTTTCCTGCCACCAAAATGCTTTTGCTTTCAAAGCCAAGCAAAAAAAAACGTACATATAATCACAAACAGACAGAATAGCAGTACAAAAGATCTCAAAAGTTCTCACTGACCTTCTCTATCCCTCCCGCTGTTACGGATTTCTCACCATCTCTTTAGCTTTTTCATCTTATACAATTTTTTCTTGGGCTTTGTTTTCTTGAAACATTTGCTTTTTGCCATTTAGCAAAACGGAAAAAAACCATGAACGACTTGCTGGCGTTTTCGTAGGCAGCCTCGGGTGCTTTACGTGCTGCGCTCGGTTGATCAGAAACGCGCTTCTGCACTTCCTTCGCCCCGTTGCAGATGTGACGAATGTGACGGGCTGGTATTAAACAGGTAGGCAGTAAGATCCGGTAGCCCAGTGCGCCTTTAAAATCAACAGAAATGATTACAAAAGCACTACAGACGGTAGATTTCCTGCCATCCTGCCCGCCTCACTGGATAATAGGCAAGCCGGAGGCTGTTACGTAAACTTACTTTCTTTAACATACTTTTAATGCGTGGTTTACTTTGATCTTGATTTACGGTCTTTGGTTTGAGGATCAAGCATCGTGCACTGGCAACACCGGGTTCTGCACATTTTTTTAAACGTTGTTTACACGTGTTGGACTGGTTCGTGAGTTTTGTTATCTGTATTATGGCAATCTGAGAGCTGCAAGCGCCCGAAACCAGAACGCGGATCGCCCATGCGTTTGACCCGCCCGGGGCGACGCCGCTGCGGGACCGCTGGCGCCTATACGCGCATCTACCGCACTTGACATGCGTCAATTAAAATACTTTATCTGTCTGACCATATAAAAAAAGTCGGGTGACTGCGAGAATCGCCAGCTTTTCACTGCAGGGCTAACCTCGCCGCTGCCGGCTCCTCCCGGAACACGGAAGCGGGCATCGGGCGCGGCATCTAATTGCCGCCGGGGATTTTTCACTGAGGGTGTTTACAGGCAGCAGTGGATGCGTGTCCCTGGTCCCACTTTAATTCCCCCCTGTTTTTTCTAGGTAACAGTTTGAAAAAAATAATTAACACGAGTCGAAGGGCTACAGCTTTACACGCGTAACGTTGCTTTGACACTAGGATTTGATCAGAGATGGAAATCATGCACCTTTTTCAATGTATCCATTCTTCTAAGTTCGTGCAAATAAAACATTAGTTCATAGAACTGTTTTGGGGGGTGGTACAGATTTTGTGGAATTGTAATTAAGTGTTAATCACTGATTTATATAGCTAATACTATATGATAATGCGCTGAGCTTGTGTTAGACGAATCATTCCGGGAACGTACAGAACCACGAACCGGCGCCGAGACCGCGGCCGTTTCGTTCGCTTGAAACATTCGTCGCTCCGGAAAGTAACGAATCGCACCCGAGTGTTTGCGCGTCCGTCTGTTGCGCACACAACCACGGGTCACATACAGTCTGTATTTGTGTAGCTGTCTTAAATCACTCTCACAAACGACTCGGGCATTTTGTCTTCTCGGTGCTGGAATTTAACCAGACACTTCTGCTGTGAAAGTCAGTGGTCCTAATGAGGGCTGCATCCAAAATAACACATTTTTGTCCTAGATTTTGACTTGGGTCTTAACTACCTTTCTGCATTTATATCTACATTTACCTTTTTTTCCTGACAGAACCACACTGTTCATTGCAGAGATGTCACCGTATGTAACCTCATAGTCTATGCTGGAGAAAACGGAGACGACCTAATCAGAGATGATGAGGCTAATCCTAATGAAATAATTTAATTCCAACCTGTAGTACTGGAGTTGGCAATCCTTTTATAGCATTTAGATTTTTCATAAACGTGTATAGTGAAACATTAATCTATTTAGATGTCTAATCTTCGCTTCAAATGTCACACCAGCAAATCCACCGGTAACTTAATCTACTGTACTTTATTCATTTTTAGAATACTGCAATTTCTCCAGACTTTTTAGGTACATAATTTAAGAATGTAACCATTTGTGGTTAGTTATTAAGATGGTCATCTTATCTAAGTACATTGGCGCAAACTTTCCGGCGACAGACTTTCTCGCTACATGCTGTGCACAGATCCTCGTGAGACGCAGCCGTTAAGTTTTGTCTTCCATAGAGGACAATCTGTTTTTTTTTCTCATATCTCCCATACGAAACATGTCACTCTAAGTCCTGTTGTTCCTTAAAGATGACACCCCATGTGTGGGGTGTGCTTTTTGCCATCCCAGCACTTAATAAAAAAACTCCTCCGGACCTAAGGAGGATGTGACGTTTGTGCACGTGTGTTTGTAATTATTACATTGTGGGGACCAGATTTTCAACACAATGTGATAAAAAAAAAAAACCTGTACCTTTTTACCTTGCCGTGACATTTTTTTCAGTCTCCACAAATTATAGCCTGATTTTTTTGTAATATCTGTGAGTGCAATCAAAAAACTAAAAAAGTATTGTGTTTTGTTTGGTCACTTATGGTTAAAGTTAGGGTTGGGTTGGGGTTAAGGCTGTTGTAGATGGGATTACGATTATGCCCATAGAAGTGAATGGAGAGACCCCATGAAGATATGACTACATGATCTGTGTGTGTGTGATGCAGGGTGACTGCTATGTAGGACATGTTTTGAAGATCATTGTGTTGAGTCAAATTGTGAACAGTGAAGGTTCCACTGTTCCTGGCCTTATCTGAAGTACAGTACTGAGATATTGTATGTGTGTTGCTAAGGCATGCATTCGGGTGATGGAACATTATGCCCTGAACCTGTGCTACCTGTCTGAGCTTTAGACGCCTGAAGCTGGACGGGATGAACATCCCCCCAAAAGTGTAGGCTATGTGTGACTGTTTTAGGATGTTGTCTCCTGTCTTTCAAAATCATTTTGGTTTTATTACTGACTGATCTAATTTTTAAGGAATGGACGTTACTCTAGACAATAGGAAGTTTTATTTCTGAGGGGGGAGTTTGTGCTATTTTTGTAAAACTTGTGTTTTAAGGTTTATTATGTGTGGAGCATCTGAGGACGGAGTGATTGTGAATGCTAGGGATTCATCTACGTAGAAAGTTCAACTTGTAAAAAAAGTATATTGAAAATACTAGGATATTATTTTCTTCAGAGTAATTGTTATTAAGAATACTACTTGGTACTGTAGAAATTCGTTTGAAATTACTAAAAACAAATTAGTAAAATGCTTAAGAAATCTGAGTTGGCTTGACCCGAATTATGTAAGCCACATTTTATGAAGCAAATGAAAATCACTTATAAAAGAAAGGACTAGTATAGGGCTTACTGACTCTTGTTGTTTGTGAAATGTATACCACTTTGAAAAAAGGAGATTTTACTCAAAATAGAATGGATTGAAATCTACATTTGTTTTAATTAAATAAACCCTATTCATTTTTTTCAAGATAGTTTTGAATAGACTTAGTAATATTCTGCATTTCACCGTCTACCATACTCAGCAGTCATATGCTGTATTACGTCGATAATATAATATAATTTGGAATTGTTTTTGTGGGTGTGTAAGTGATTAGCAGATGTAGGGATATTTCTCAGTGGGTATGATGTACACGCGTTGTATTTTCAGAAAGGACAATATTTTGGCTTTTACAGGACGCATTGCAACTCTGCAATAGGAAGTCAAAAAAATACACATGTGCACAATAATACACATGATATGCATGCTAAATTTAAGAGATTAGAATAGAATTAAACCATCATAGCCATGCTGAAAACTTTCATTTCCTCATTTTATTTTCTGTGAAAAATATTCAGGTCAGAGAGAATGTTTTCTTTTGTCAATGTCAACTGGTTTTCCTTGTGGTGGCATTTGACGTGTAGTTTACATGGAGTTTGCTTTGCTGTACCACGCTCCTGTCCTTCTGTATTCAGTCCCCACGTATCTATCATACATGCAGACACATAAGGACACCGCTGCCAAGCTGAATAGTCTGCCCGCTGAAATCTAACACTTAGTGTTCCGCTTCACGTAAATAAAAAATGAAGGAGAATCTGGAGTCCCTGAGCAGCACTAACCCTTATTTTCTTTTGTCCACAGATTTGTGGCTTTTATTTTCTAGAAGCTCCCTTTTTGCATTCCATTTTAAACCACTTCCACCAGAATGCCTCTCATGTTTTGTACAGAATTTCTATGGACATGACAACAGTCTGTGTGTGTGTGTTTGCTTGAAAATAATATTTCTGTGTATAGTAATTATGTAAATTACTCTTCCAGAGTAAGTATTGTGAGTTAGTATGTGCGCTGGTGGGTAGGAAACCTTTTTTTTGGTAAAAGTGTATGTGTGTTTCTGTGTATGAGAGAGAGAGAGAATATGTTTACGTTGGCACTGTGTGTGTCCTGTGGTTGGGTCATTATACGAACTCTATCCTCTAGAGGCAGTAGAGAGCCGTTTAATGTAGGCCATGGGATGAACTGCAGTTATAAAATACTGCCGGATTCAACATTGAAATTCCAATACTGTGAGGGGTTAGAAAACTGTGTATGACCGAAGCTCATCTCATTGTACAAGCTAAAGCTATAATTCTGTGCAATATTGCAATTAAACTGTGTTTTGTGCTATGATTTAGCTTACACTTATTTAAATAGGATGCATAGACAAATATTCATTAATAAACCTGTAAAGGAAACATTTTTGCTTGAAACAATATGAAAGGAAAGTATCTTCAAAGTAACAAGGTTGTTTTGTTTTAGGTGAGTTGCATAAGTCATGTGCTGACCTCAAGGTTCCCCTGCAGGGATGACCAGTGGTAAGGGTAGCTATAGGTGAACGGTTTTACATGACAGCGCAGAAGGACTGCGGTTAAGATTAGCATCAGAATCAAGGCTTCCAACTATTAAAACCGGTTTCAAAGTAGGAATTACAATATACACGTGGAATGGTTAAAAAAACAAAAGCCGGCGCTTAACTTTTTCTTCGCTCGATTTGACTGAAGTTTCTCAAGTTGCCAAACCATGTGAGCGTACGTCATAGATGGAGGTTTTTCCATTATAAGATCAGATAAATCGTCCCCATTTCAGTACGTAAATTACACATTCAAATTCCTGCTTATTATCTCGTAATGATTATCAGTGTATCATCGCTTATGTTTGACTGCATAGACTGAATAGTTAGAAACGTTAAAACCATTGCTGAAAGCCACATTGTTTATGCTCTCTGGAAAATGCAAACAAATTTCTACAAAGAAAGACCAAGAAAAGTGAGTTTAGATGTGTGATCTGAACAATACTGATCACAAGTTCTCTCAAATTCCACACAGTGGATTAGCTGCTAAAAATGTCCTATAACTTTATACCTGGATTAAGGTGAGATTCTATTTTCACAGAATGACTACACTAAATATGCATATATTATGGATGTTTTGTGCCCGGATATGTGTCGTTCTGGATAGCATGTAGGTCTCCATGGCAGCGTCGCCATGGCAGCATCTCCTTGGCGATCCCTAACCCGCTGCTCAGATGACCATTCAGGTGCATCCTGGGAACGTTCACTCGTCACCGTGTATTCGGTGACCCGCGCCGGCAGCCTAGCCGGGCCTCGGCTCCTGTGACACCTGTTCCTGCTCCGGGCAGCCCTGCTGCAGAAACACCCCACTCCCTCCACCGGAGATGCAGAGGCATTCAAGGGGCTCGGCCCTGATGCTATCACCAGGTCGCCCTGGCGATAATGGCCTCCTGGCTATGTTGCTCTAAAGAGCCCAGAAAGCAATGCAGATTGCCTGATAACGGCTCTTGAGAACTGTCCAGTCAACACTTTCTTGGGTATCTGCCTCCCCAGCCTTCCCATCTTTCCCACACACACTTCAAGGCGTGTAAATGTTTTTTCCCCCTGCTGGGCGGAGGCACTGAGTGAGCACCAACTGAGGCAACAGAGTGTAACACTCCAGGCTGGCCTCACACATGTCTACAGGTGTAGCGGCATGCCTGTCAGCATACCTGTTCAGGCAGTCACTGTTCCCACCCCCATCCTGTCCCTCGCCTGCCTTTGTGCCAAACAGGTATTTCTGTCAGCATAGCAACCCTGGGCGGTGGCTGCAACCTATCAGTGTAGCTCTTTCTGCACATATTGTGGGGCGGCTCTAGCCTATCGGCACGGCTCTCTTTTCCCGTGCTGTGAGGCGGCCTCAGCCTATCAGCACAGCTCTCTTTTCCCATGCTGTGAGGCGGCCTCAGCCTATCAGCACAGCTCTCTTTTCCCATGCTGTGAGGCGGCCACAGCCTATCGGCACGGCTCTCTTTTCCCGTGCTGTGAGGCGGCCTCAGCCTATCGGCACGGCTCTCTTTTCCCGTGCTGTGAGGCGGCCTCAGCCTATCGGCACGGCTCTCTCTTCTCATGCTGGGCAGTGGCTCCAGCCATTTGACATGGCTCTGCCTATGCCCTCCTCAGTGCAGGCTGGCGACCCCAGCGAGGAGCCCAAATCTCAACCTGCCTCCAAACCTCAGTGCAGCCTTCTTTAGGAGTGTTGAGGCTGGAGGTGCCAGGATGACAGGGCGGGGCTGCGTGACACATGGCATCCAGCAAATTCTGAACGGCTTTCCTGATCGGTTCCTGCTGATATAGTTGCATTAAAGCATCCCTGTCCATAAATATGGATAAAGCCATGCATCCATGATCGGCAGGAGCCAACTGCAGCTCAGGGCACCGAGGGCAGGGAAACTCAATGGAGGGGCGGATTTAAATGCTGGATCACTGCAGGAGGTAGCTTCCAAGGGTGCTGTGCTCTGCAGGCATCTCTGAGGACAGCTTACTGGGAAGGGGGTCATCAGGTGAGCTTCCTTAGCAGCATTGACGTTGCCCTTTTGTAACACAATCCCCTGCAGTGTGCCCCTCCTTCTTGGGGTCTGACTTCTCGTTACCGTTTGTTTTTAAGATACTGAAGAGTGTCAGCTCAAGTGCGCTGGGTGGTGCCACGCAACTGCGGCTGCACCCCCGCGCATCCGGACGGGCGTCTATCCGTCTGCCCGTCCATTTCTCTGTGACATTTCCAGGCAGGATGTTCTCTGCCGCACCGCAAGCCATTCCCCATGGGGCCCCCGCTCCTGCTTTGCGAATACCTTTGGGATTAAGCTCCGTGGGTGGGGGGGGGGGTGGGGGGGGGTGTAGGCGGTGATTGACGCCTGAAGAGCTGGCACTGTGCTTAGGCAAGTCTCAACTGGAGGGACACCTGGCAGAAATGGCGGCGTGGGAGCAGGACGCGGTTACAGAAACACGCGAGGGAGCCGAGCTTGGCCCTCGCCGATTACGTACGTACCCCTAGTGCAATGTCCGGTGGGCCGCATGGGAAGCCGTAAGGGAAGCCCCGGAGGCAGACCTACAGCATGCCACCAAGTCCACCCAGTTTGGGCATCTCTGGGTGACCAGCCTTAATGTTACTTTGACTCAGTAAGCCATGGAGCTATGCTGGTGTTTCTTGTCACATCATTTCTTTTTGCTAGCGAGCTGTCGAGCGTTTTCGGGGTCTGCAGCCAAAGCAGGTAACCTGCAGCCCCGTGCACGCTGGACCACGGTGACAGGAAGTGGACGACAGCCACAGAGACAAGATTCCCTCTGCTGCGGTATTCGTGCTCGGAAAACAGGGCACGGCCACCTAGGGAGGGGAGGGGTGGGGCCAGAGGTTCCGCCAAGGAATGCGATTGGCTGGGAGTCACATGGTGGTCAAGAATGTGCTGGCCGACAGGCAGGCGACGGGCCGGCGTCGCCACTCCGGCGTGAGACACATGCTCAGGCTGTGAGAGCGATTCGGGCCTTTTTTCCAGCCTGCCTGTGAGATGGGTGTGTTTCTCTTTTGGGGGCATGTGTGTGTCTGCATGTATGCCCCCCCCCCCACCCCACACACACACACACACACGCACACACACGCGCACACACACACACACAACTCCATGATGGACACCAGGACCTCATGTGATCCACTGTGGAAACTCTGACTGCTTCTGCTCTGCCTTGCCCAGAAAATAAGGAGCCATTTCAACACGTCCAGTTTTTTCTTTTCCTTAAATATTTCTTTTCCCCCCATTTCGCCTTTAATGCCGTTCGCCTCCGACTTACTTTCGGGGCACATAATGGCAGTTTTGTTCAGCCTCTCTCTCCAGACGAGAAGGAAGCCAGGGCTGAAAAGCTCACTGCCAGCACAACCAACCTCTTCAAAAAAAAAAAAAAAAAAAAGAGGAGATTTAAAAACCCTGCCTCTATGGCACGTTTTACATTTTCCCCCTCTTCGTCGTGGGCTGGTGATCTCGGAGCGTGTCAGAGTGCCACGGGAGCAAAGCCCAGGACTGGGGGTCACAGACACACAGGCAGGAGCAGTACGGTCTCCTCACCACGAAGGAGAAGAATCTAGCATAAAACTGTAAGAAGATCTGGGATTAAAAAAAAAAAGTCCAAGCAAGTTAATAAAATGAAGTGCTAAATTGGTACTGAAAGCTGTGAATTTAGCAGGGCAGCCCTGCATCTTTAAAGGAGGAATTTTACACAAAAATACATCCATCTGCCTGTTTTTCCAGAACCGCTTATCCAGTGCTGGGTCGTGGAGAACCTGGATCCTGTCCCAGGAAGCACGGGGGCACCCGGCAACCACCCAGGGATTGTATTCCAAAAAATAAATTTGAAACTCTCAGTTTAAGTTCAGCCGTGTTCTGCCTCATTTTAACGTCGACTGATTTTCTACATGCCCAGCATACAGTCTTTGATGTGACTTGGGGATTTTTTTCGTACCTTTGAACAGATTGTGCGCAGAGAGCAAAACTTACAGACCGTGTAAGTCATCAGTATTTTCTACCGTTTTCAATGATTCCGGGGTTTCAACATTTTAAAACAATGTTCCTATATCCTGGTCTTTACAGTAAAATGGATGCTGACTCTTCAGTTGCTAATCTGATATTCTTCTCTAAACAGAATTATATCACCACACGAGGAAGCTAAAACACTCAAATACACACTTTATTGCTTTATTTTATTGGTCTAAAACTCTTACCAATATAAGCATAAGGAACAAAACAGGTTTTATGATATAATTCCCCATGAATTCTTTTTTTTTGTTTTTAGTTCTTCTATTATTAGTTCTAATAATAAAGTCACTTTGGTAATATTTTATTTAAACAGTTTAACTGTCGAACCACAATAATAAATGTTCTTATTTCAATGCATCTTCTTGTGTTTTGCTGGCCTACAGCCATGTTTAGTTATTTGGCTATATAGTAATGGGTATATTTGAGACGACGACAATTAATTGTTAGTGTAATAAAAAAGATGAGGTTACTTACACAGTGCTGCCATCTCTTTTGGGAGGTCCGTCCCGAATCTTCCAAAGAGGTTTCCATTGGCCAGCAGGTCAAAAGGAGAGTGACTTCGGATGGAATTGAAGGCAAAGGGGTAGACAGCAGGTGGGAAGCCGGTCATGTGACCCACCTGCCGGTCCCGGCTGCCTGCCATGGCCACAGAACTCTGCAGCAATGCAACAGGGAGGTGACGGGCGTCTCAGGCCTGCTGGGCGGCCTTACGCGTTGCCGGCTGCACTCTGAGAGTCGAGGGGAGTCCCTTTTTTTTGTGTCTGTGACGAAGGCAAGGGTGAGGTTTGAGTGGAGGCACAAGGCAACCGGAACCCTGGGAAAGGAAAAGACCAGAAAGAACGGAGTCTGTTAAAAGCCACTTACGCACATACACACATAAATTGAGTCACTTACACACATACACACATAAATTGATTAATTACACTTCATTCAACTCAACTAATAAAGTTAAAACACGTACTACAGTGACTGTGCTTGCCTTGGAACGGAAAATGGAACATGGAAAAGGAGAGAGATGGAACGTAAAAGTGAATGGGTAGAATACAAGAAAGTGGGGGGGGGGGGGGTTGTTTTGAAAGCGTTCCAGCCTGTGCTGTGATTTCAGGCTATGCCATATGATTTAAATCACCAGAACCTCAGAATAAAGAACTCTTCTGTTCCCGCTGCCAGCCTGAGGTGGGGGTCGACCCCCACTCCCTGCCGCCCCAGAACTGGAGGCCCAGACACGGGTTCGACACAAACAGAGAGAGAGAGAGAGAATGGTGGGATGCACGGCTTCCTGCTCCCAACTTAACCGCTTCCATGCTGGCTGAAGGACGTAATGGCAGAGAAGGCGAAACTTTGCAAGTTCTGGACGCAGAAGGCGGCCGTACCTGCGCCTAAAGGCCCCCCTGCCTGCCTGGACCTAAAGGCCTGCTTGCCTGCCTGCGCCTAAAGGCCTGCCTGCCTGCCTGCGCCTAAAGGCCCTCCTGCCTGCCTGGGCCCCTGCCTGCTCCTAAAGGCCTGCCTGCCTGCCTACGCCTAAAGGCCCTCCTGCCTGCCTGGGCCCCTGCCTGCGCCTAAAGGCCTGTCTGCGCCTAAAGGCCCGCCTGCCTGCCTGCACCTAAATACCCTCCTGCCTGCCTGCGCCTAAAGGTCCACCTGCCTGCCTGGGCCCCTGCTTGCGCCTAAAGGCCTGTCTGCCTGCCTGCGCCTAAAGGTCCGCCTGCCTGCCTGGGCCCCTGCCTGCGCCTAAAGGCCTGCCTGCCTGCCTGTGCCTAAAGCCCCACCTGCCTGCCTGGGCCCCTGCTTGTGCCTATAGGCCTGCCTGCCTGCGCCTAAAGGTCCGCCTGCCTGCCTGGGCCCCTGCCTGCACCTAAAGGCCTGCCTGCGCCTAAAGGCCTGCCTGCCTGCCTGCCTACGCCTAAAGGCCCACCTGCCTGCCTGGGCCCCTGCCTGCGCCTAAAGGCCTGCCTGCCTGCGCCTAAAGGTCCGCCTGCCTGCCTGGGCCCCTGCCTGCGCCTAAAGGCCTGCCTGCCTGCCTGCTCCTAAAGGCCTGCCTGTGCCTAAAGGCCCGTCTGCCTGCATGGGCCCCTACCTGCGCCTAAAGGCCTGCCTGCCTGCCTGCGCCTAAAGGCCCGCCTGCCTGCCGAATCCCTGGGACATGCAGCCACACACTGAGCTATTTTCCCCAAACTCTGCCAATGACTCATGTTGGATGCATCTCCTGCGTGATCCCCTCGTGTCTCAGTCAGCCCTGTTGCTTTCCCGCTGCTGGCTTTCCAGTGTTTCTTTGCATTTTTCCCCCCTCTTGGGTCATTTTAAGAGTGAGCGGTGTCAAACCTGCTGATTTTGTGGTTCACTAAACAAGGTAACATTTAGCTGTTTAAGGTTCTTGGTTAAGGCTTGGCCCCACTGTGTCATTCACCTCTTATGGCTGGGAAGCTTCTAGCTGCAGAGGGGACTGGTTTTGTCATGCCAAAGGTGGGGAGGAGAGGAGTCGGCAGGGATTAATCCCTTTGGTGCCTGTCTGCTGTCACTGGCCAATCAACACTTAGGCCTCCTATTTGGCACCAGCTGATTGGCAGCTTGAAAAGAGGGTTGGCCCCTGAATAGGTGCAGCACATGGACGTTTCCACCCACTTCCTGGCAGACGGGGCCAATAAATATGGGTGCAGAAGCTGGGGACTGAAACGGGAAGCCTCATTAAGCGTGTAAGAAATACTGGGGGATGGATATTCCAGCTTGGGAAGGACACTGGAGGCTTGCTGATACGGGGAACGCTGCAGCTTTCAGCTCAGACGTCACAGAGTTACTCATTTCCAAAGCGATTTATTCCTCAAAGTGCAGGTGCAGATGGCAAAGGCTGCAAGGGCACACAGTGTGAGACTCCAGCAGGTACAGCAGCGGGGGGCTGTCACCGCGGGGGGGGGGGGGGGGGGGGGGGGGGGGGGGGGG
>JAODKL010000088.1:26622-42946 GCA_026780765.1 Petrocephalus schoutedeni
GGGGGCGACAGTGGATGCCGCTGCTGCCAGTTCAGTATGGGTACTGCCCGCCGACGAGAGCCAGCCTGTCCGCCTTCGCCCCCCCCCCACAGGGGATGCTAAACCCTCAGGCTGCAACGTCATTTCAGCCAGCCCAGACTCAACGTACAGCGTGGTAAATAAACACGCGGCTCACCGCCTGTTCTTTCACTGGCTCTCGAGGCCCCCTGGTTCTGCTCTGACCGCCACGTCGTTAAAAAACGGCTTTCAAGTTCCCATAAGCCCCCCCGTTTAATTCCCCGCATCTTTTACGGCAGCGCAGAAAGACAAACAAATTAAAAGGTTTATAGAGGTTTGGAGTGGCCACCGCCTCGCTGGAGCCGCCCTGCTGCCTGTTAGTGTGTAACTGACTGCTTTTATTAAACGGATGGGTATCAGCAGGCACAAAGTCAGAAAAAGCTGTAGAGTGTGTCTGCGTGTTGAACGTGGGAGTCTACTGACTGAGAGTGTTAAGGTAGAGCCTCAAGTTAAGGGCACGAGGTTTTTCCACAGGCGTGTGTGTGTGTGTGTGCGAACCTTGGCAACGGTCTCAAGCGAACATGACTCTCTGTAATTACCAACATGCTCTGTCACAACACGCATGCAGGATTACGGCGCACGGAGCCCGGGGAAAACGCAAACACGCTATCTATCTATCTGTCAATCTTAATTGGCAGCTGGCACATTTTAAACTGAGCAGAAAAGAAATAAATCTTGTAAACATAGTATTAAAAGAGAAAGACGGGTACCAAAAGGCTACGCGTTCTTCGAGTTCAACACTAGCGCGGCAGGATCCGATTCCATATTCATAAAAGCATATAGAGATCCCCTCCTCTACTGTAGTTATTTTCCAGGGACCGCTTCCCCTCCTGTTTGCCAACAGCTTCCCGTAGCGGCAGAGCGCGGAACGGCAGCCCCACCTGGAGGACGGTATCCGCAGCATTCAGTCAGGTTCCGTTTGAAGGCGGACGTTAGCACGCTTGGGTTAACCGTTTAGTTCGACTGCCTAACTCCACTGATAATTTCCGCTCCTTTAACAAAGGCGAGCTCTGCTGTTGTATCAAATTACTTCTCAATTTATAAACAGGAGGGTAAGAATGTGCCTTTTTAATGAAAGATAAAAAAAAAATCCCGAGGCAAGACAGAAAGCAAAGGCAAGCCTGGAGATGTTTTACAGATGCAATTTAGACCGAGGTGTGTAAAACACCCTCCCCGTACGAAAGGAGTGCGGCTCATACTGGTTTAAGCTAAATGAGGACATATCTAAAAACTTTTGCTGGATCTACAAGAAATGTAACTATGGGTGGCAGCTGCTAGTAGTTCACAAATAGGAATATAATCTTTTACTTCCTGCTCATGGGCACTTGGCATTTCTTACCTCTGTCCTGTGAAAACTTCTACTTGGAGATCAAAGTGACTTACATCCTCATTATGCCATTTTGTAGAGAGCTGTTTGGAGGCTATTGGACACATTTTAAGACCTATCATTGGGCTCTCTGGTGCCAACACCATTCCAGTTTCGTACTTAATTGCAAGAAAAGAATGACAGCTGCAGTCCAGCAGGCAGAGATTCAGACCTTTCTGTAAAATATTAGTGCATTCTCTACAGTTTCCTTTAATATTGGTGACAAAAGTGTCCAAGGCTAAAATAATGTTAGCCCGCAGCTGGCACATTTGGTAGCACTATGACCTTTCACCTGTGTTTTCTGAGGCTCCTGGTGAGCTCCTTACTATGACCTTGTTTAGAATTAAGTGTTAAGTTAAGATGGATGGATGGATGGGTGGGTGGATGGGTGAATCATGTCTGCTGATTTCAATATCCATGTTATGTTACTGCGGTTCATTTTAGCCTTTGAGTAAAATATTCATACTAGTTTACGCCTTATTCTGTATCGCAGAATAGGGTTAAATGATTTAGATGGTAATGAGCATACATTGCAAAATTTGGGTAAAAATCTTCTCATCTCATGTCAAAGTTAACACATCCTTAGTAAAAAGGCATGAGCATAAAATCTTGTTTCTTCATGCCTTATTCTTTTATTGAAACTCCTACTTCTGTGGTGTGTACGAGTCAATTCAACGGTCAAACAATAATGGCTCGTGAAGATCGTCACGGGCTTCCAGGATGTCACAATAGGACCCTGCTTTAAGATCAGGGGCAGGTGTCCCACGCAGAGAAACAGACAATGCAGGGGTCAGGCAGTAACAGCAAACTGTGGAGCTCCTGTAAAGCCTTCTCACACAACTGCTACCAAACACAAGGCTATTTGTTTCACACAGTAAAGTAGATGACGCCAATACCGTCCAGACAGCCAGGGGAGAGAGCTGCACTCAAAACTGTCTGACACAATAAATTTAAGCAAGTGGACACATTTTATGCCTGAAAAAAGGCTGAGGATTGTGATTTATGAGTTACCAAATAATTACTACTGATTCTGCAAAAAGGCACGAGTTTACATTTTTCTATAGGAAAATGTAGCTTTAGAATGAAGTTGATGTTGTTCCCTCAGTGTTGCTAAACCGTGCATCTGTGGGGGGGTGTGACATGTTGGGTAACACATGCCCCTTCACAGACCTGGAGTTACACTCTCAAATCCAGTCCTGTCTCTGTCTGTGTGCAGTTCACATGTCTGGGTAACTTTTCCCAGTTACTATCTAGTGTCACGCTGGAAAAAAAAATACACATCCGAAGAGGTGATTCTGAGGTGCTATTGGCCAGGAAACTCAGGGGTATTTTTGGACAAGATCATATACATGGGGTCAGAAGTAAAAAAAATATATATGGTCGCAAATGGTCAGGGGAGAACATGCTGTGAGACGTTCTTCTCCATTTCACTGCTCTCATTAATACCGACTTCCCCTGAATGTTCAGTCCTTTTTCTCTATCCAGCTGTAGATAGCTGAAGGTCTTGCTGACACAACGTTCTCACTGGAACCGTTACTTTCGAGTTGCAAACTCTTTCGGACTTAACGTCTGTGACTGAACTTGGAAAGGGCCAGTAGACTTTGAGGTCCAGGTTATGCAGTTTGAGCACACTCTAAGAAAAGAGGGTACTAATTTGTACCTTTCCTTGTCACAGGGGCTGCACCTTCAAGGGCCTGCCAGTTGTACCTTTAGCTGTGGGTACTTGCACCTTATATGGTACAAAGATAAATCCCCAAGATACAAACAACATTAATGTGCCCTCAATGGTACAAAACAGTTCCTCATAGTTCATTTCTGTATCTTAAAAGGTACAAGACCCTTGAGGGTACAGCCCCAGTGACAAGCAAAGGTACTCTTTTTTCTGAGAGTGCAGAAACAGGGTGAAATGATTAAAGGTGGGTATTCCATGTATCTGAGCAGCCCGTGCTGAGGCGTATAATATGGGCCCAGGCTTAGAATGTTGAATGACAGACTGAGAGAGCTGTGACTCATGGCTTCAGTTTGGCTGCTGATGCTTATCTTCTAGTTGGAATGCAGGGTGGATGCTCCTTCGACTGCCCTCTGAACATATATTTTATATTGTTTATTCTCCTTTGAAATGTTTGTTTTATAATAGTGATAGAAAAAACATATACATCCGTAAATCTAACCTATTTTCCATCTCTTACTTTGTTATCCACACTACCCCAAGTGAGCGCGTGAGTGCAGCCTGCCAGGAGTTTTGAGCGGTTTGACCCATCACTAGTGACGTCTCCTTAACCACGAGGACACCCAGTGATGTAGGATGTCATGGGTTTTGCATGGCTCCCTCAGCTCCAATACTACTTTATTACAAATTGCTGTTAAAATCACATTAATTATCAATCATAAATATAATTCAATGTTAGTATATATGCATTTACATTAGTCACTGTAAGCTCCTATGGAGCTACTACGACACACTGGATAATTGCATAAGGCAAAATAAATTGCAAAAAAAATAAACAATTATTATTGCAGTCGTTTTGTTAATTATATAGTAATGATCAGTTTAATGAGCCTTTATATAACTTAATCGATTTAATAATTTAGTAAGTAAAGGCAGTAATAAATTTCACCACAGGGGGGAGTATTTTAGTCATAGATAAACCAGGCGCAAGTTCCTTTTGCAAGGAAGTCTAGTTGATATGAGTGATATTATTTGATACTGTCTTGACTGGGTTAAATAACACGGCACTTTCAGATGAGTCGCTGTTTTATTCCAAGTGCATAACGATAGAACGCGCAGTGCGCCGATCCATACTGTACTTTCCCACCACCCGGTCACCCACAGGCCCGCTTTCTGAGATCCGATCGGCCGCGCTGAATTCGACCGTCCGAGTCTTGTGTAACTGCAGCCTGTCGTGGAGCCTCTATGCCCCCGAAGCGGCAGCGGCAGTCACGGTGAGCTCCGCCCACTCTCCATGTGCTTCGGCCCTCTTCTTCCTCCCTCTCTGCCTCACGCTCCGCGCATTTGCATAAAATGTGTGTCAGTAGGGCAGCGCCCGGCGCGGCTCACATGCGGAGCGCACATGCGGGCGCGCCCGCGCTCAGGCGCGCCGCGGGTCCGAGCGCCATCAGCTGACTTCCCCGCCCGCGCACGCCGCGCCTCCTCCAATGGAAACGTGAGGGAGCATGAAAGAAGGACAGAAGAAAAAGAGGGGGGGAGTGCATGCTGCGTGAAGTTAGTGGCTGAACAAGAGCGAGAGAGGAGCAGCCTCTCTCCACGCAATAACAAAAACAAGGGAAGTTCAAGGGACAAACAGCGCCAGTCACATTTCCCAAGCACCTAAAAACGTGGCTGGTGTGGGTGTACCGTGCTGGCGGGGGTGTGTGTGTGCGTGTTCCGCTTCCCAGTTCTGCCTTGGTGAAGTCGGAGGATTTCTTCAAAACAGACGCGTAGTTGTGCCGTATCACTTTCTTGCACAGGACACCGCAGAGGAGCTAAAGCGACCCATCAGTTAGAGAGCCGACCGGTGACACGGAGGCACAGCGCTGCCAACGCACATTGATATATTTCCATTTATATGATACGGACATTACGGTGTTTTTTTTCGGACGGCATGAAACAACCCCCCTCATGCCCAGCGACCGGGTCGTTTTCTTTCTGCCGCCCGAGGAACGTTTTATAAACAGCGATTTTCATGACTCTTTCACCTATATCGAGCCGACTTCTTGTTGACATACAGAGAGAGAAAGCACAGAGCCACTTTGACTAAATACACCGAGACACTTAGCGGACACAAGGATGGACAACAGTCCAGGTAAGCAGTCCCACAACTGTGAATGATTATTATTATTGTCATTGCTATTATTAGTATTATACTATTGTTGTTGTTACTGGTTTATGAATTATACATGTTGTTAACTTATCACTATATCGTGTCACAGAGCCTGCAAGACTATAACGTAGATGCATAGCGACTTTTCGGGTTTAATATGAGTGTTGTCATGTCAGTGCTGTGCTGATTTAAATCAGGCAGAACATTCGTCTTTGGGAAAGGAAATGTAGATTGTCATATTGTCGCATGACTTCATATCATCTTGCAAATAATGATTATTAAGACACGATATGCGTCCTCTGTTTAAGAATTGAATGTATGAAGCTTATGGACGTTTTAAAATGTCATTGAGTATTCACGGCGATCAGTAATCGAAAGTACTGCACTTTTCATTTTAGTCAGTTGGAGTCGAAGCAGATTATACAAAGCAAACCAGCTTCAAACTTTATGCAACTTCTGGAATGAAGTTATTGGTTATATATTATAATTTGTACCGAAATCCCCAAGGATGAGGCTTGGGTTGTTTGTGCTGCTTAGTGTGAAGTGTACTGGGGGGCAGGACAGTGCTTTAAATTCACGTGTTAGTGGCACTTATAACAGCTACGCCTCCCACTGTAACTTCCTGCCTCTCAGCATGTCAACAAACTCACGTGTCGCGGGCTTCTGATAAGATGTTCCTTTCCTTTATTACCATTGTTATTGCTTCGTTTGTTATTGATCTCACTTGGAAAATGTATAATATATATATTAACATCCCGGCAGCCGAATATATATATATATATATATATATATATATATATATATATATATATAGGTACAAAGATCCGCCCGGTATGACAAAAAAAATAAAACATTATCCGTTAACTTGCCGCTGCTTTTAGAGGAAGACCACCACGATCGGCCGCGATGCTGCCTTAAATAACGAACCGACACCGAGTGCGTGTTGGTGACCTTCACTTCCGGCGACGCGCCGGTGATTCACTTGCAAAGCTGCAGTCACGTTTCGGTGCTGGTGACTGCAAAGGTGCCTCCTGCGGAGGCCACTCCTTTCGCAGCTTGGAGCAGCTCTCGCGTTGTGGAAGCGAAGCAAAACCTGTCAAGATCGACCGAGATCTGTGAGCTGTAAATGTCAACAGATTTAACACCGAGAGCGCTGTCACTCAAAGCACTATACCCACCTGCACTATTTAAAGTAGTCTACATTTTGCGCAATCGATCTTTAAAGTAAACACCTCTTCGGCTTATTTTCTGATAATAAAACCGGGCATGTTGCAATCTGCATTTAAGACTGCACACAAATGTATAATCTGTAACTACAACCTGCTCTAATCCGTGATTTTTAATACAAAAAAGGTCAGAAGTTTACGACTAATTCTAATTGGGTTAGAACATCGTGTATGTTAACGTTTAGAGGTATATGTCTGTAAATAAACGCATTGGAAAATAAGCCGAATTGCGTGATGCACTGAACATGAAACACGGCGTTTTAGGCGGTGCGTGTGTACTGAATGGCAGGCGATGCGTAGCGTGTGCGAGATTTACAGGCACCGCTTCCTACGGAGCAGGGGGGAGGCAGTAGGTAAAGCAGACAGACAGCGCAGGAATTTCAGATTAGCCCCACGGTGACTGCAGTCTCTCCTTATGTCTTTGCCGATCGAGCGTGCGGCGGGAGGTTTCCAAGTAAGTCTGAGCCGGGAGAAGGGAGCCGCGCCGCCCGCAGCCTCGGCGCCCCATGCCGCCGTCACGTGGACGCGCTCCCTCGGCCGCGTGCGGCGCGTGATCCCCGCCCCCACCCCCTCCCTTTCACCCACCCAGAGACTCTTGTTTTGATCCCCACCTGCGGCGATGGAGCTTCTGGTCAGTGGGTCAGCAGTTTTCCCCCGCACATCAAATGAGCTGAAGTATTTCCGTCACGTTTCCTGGTTTCGTGATGACGAGGCAAAGCGGATCGAGCGCAATTAAAAATGTACCGGCAGGGATCGGCGTGCACGTTACACGCAAATTAAAATAACGTGAGTGGTGCGATTGCGCGCGGGGGGGTTTGCACAAGATGCTGCAAACCTTCATATCGAATGGGGCGTCACGGGTATTGAGAAGCAGTGGAGGAGACGCTGGTGGGGACATTGTTATACAGCACAACCTGCTAAACACGAGCTGTCACTTTCATTTATATTCAAAAGTTCAGCGCCCTATTTACAGATTAAATATACACACACATTTTATTTTTTTAATATTTAGTTAACGTTTGACGTGGATGTGTGGGGGCGTCATACAAATGTGTATATATATATATATATATATATATATATATATATATATAATTATTAATAGCAGGGACAACCCTTAAAAGCAATACTCTTGGGGTTATGGGGGTGGGAGGTTGGTGGGGGTACAGAGACCCAAGCTGTTTGGCAGGCATCAACAAACTGTAGGGGTGCAGTCCTCATTAGCCCTTCATTGCTGAGGGAACTCTTCATAATACTAGAGTTTTGTGTGTCAGATTATTAGGATTTCCAGGTTATTGTGACATTGGCCTAGTTTCCGTCTTTATAATTCTGCAGAGAAAATCCAACAGAACAGCACAGTCTTTAAGGCTTTCGGAGCACACAAACTTTGGGCTCCACTCTGTGTCCCTCACAGGTCACGTTCTTTATTTTTTTTTGCTACTGTTTTTTATGCTACCCACACAAACTGATAGGCAACGTCAGCAATGGGGACTAGCGGACACCCCACGCGTGTCCCACAAAGCGATACAGGCACACAGCCGTCCCGGGACACAGAGACCGAGGATGGGGGGGACAGGGTGACAGGGCTCTCGTGTTTCATAGCATGCCCTTGCTGCTGGAATAGGACTCGCTCAGGTAAACTTGCATGAGATTATCCTGTCAGCTGACCTTGTTCCTGGGGGGGATTCCAGAGTCATGTGTGGCATGGCATCAAACAAGTCCCTTTGGCTGAGCCTGCTGGATGACTTTGATAACTGGGAACAGAGTAGCAGCTTACAAATGAATTATGCTTAAGCCCCAGCCGTCCCAAAACAATGCCCTGGGACATGTTCTGGTCATTTTTGCTTAGTAAAAGGATGCATGGACAGTCTTTAGTGAGGTCAGTGCTAAATAAACCACTTCTAAATTTATGCATTATAAATCCTGCAAAATAATAACACAGTTCTGACTGGCTGCTTTATGGGGATGCTGGAAAAGGCAGCAATATGAATACTGGACTGTTCGTGCTGAGTCTGACCTGTATGAAAACATTACTGGGTTATTTGGTGAGTTCTGGGGCTGCTTAGTAGGCAGGGACTTCAGGAACACGAGTTTGGCAGCTCAGTGCCTTGTTTTTCCTGGAAACAGACCCACTAAAGAGAGGTCACTCCCACTGCACCGTTAGTCCACACAGGCCCTGCAGCGGAGGGAAAATGTGTTGGTGGGTGGAGTGTTCGCGTGTAGAAAGAGGTCACGGGGGATCGGGTCTGCAAGGGGCACGGTTCTGACAGGTACAGCCCCGTCACACGCCGCGAAAGGGAAGCCAGGGGTGCGGAGACACGTGCTGCCGGAGGACTGTCCAAAAGGCGCCAGCTAAACAGAGTCACGTGTTTCAGAGGAAGCACAGCGAGGCGATAAGAGAGAGAGAGAGAGAGGGAGGGAGGGGGAGAGAGAGGCAGCCTCCAGCAATGACACCGGGCGCAGGGGCGCTTCCCTTCCGCTCTCACACGGAGAGTCACGTGAAAAATACCGTCTCGCTACATCAATGAACTATTTTTAAAGTCACATCCAACCCACTGTACTGCCCGATAGGCAGTTTTCCCTTAATTAATGCAAACAAACTGCGTTCAGTGAACACGACGTTTAAGGAATGATTTGAAATGGTAGATTAACGGGGCGCCTTATAATATTACTTTGCAAATCAGAGAAGGAGCATCCCGCGCATAATTTAATTTTCCTTTGGACGAGTGGGAAACAGTGGGACGGGCTCCGCACTTGCAGGCGCCGCGTCCCCCCCCCCCCCCGACAGCCGATCCTCACTGCGGGCAAATCCGTCCCTCGCATGGAGCGGCAAACGTGACGGATCACGTTTCCCTTCCGCAGCCGAATTGCGGCGGCCGAGCCGCACGGCGGCCCCGGTCCCACGCCTTCCTCCCCCCACCACCCCCTGATGCCTCCCGTTAAAGGCGCCCGTCCAACGTGATCGCCCAGCTGCCTGTTTTTGTATTGCGGCTGTCGTCGACACGGGACTGCGGAGGCGGTAACTGTGTCGGGAGTCCATGTGAGGCTGCGGTCAGGTGTCGTGCAGCGTTACTCGGCTCCGGGCGCCCCGCCAGTGGAGGCTGGGCGGCAGCCAGTTCCTCCGACACGTGAGGTCCCGGCTCATCCGCAATGCACGACCAGAAGCGGGGGCTGGAGACCGAGAGAAAGGGGGAGGGCCGACGTTACTGTCAGATCTATCCACTTAACCTCACTTTCAGCACCGGTGCTTATTTGGCCGATCGCCATTATACTGAGATTGCGTCTTGAATGTAGGCTTATTGCATTCATATTACATACTCTCATACTACATGCTCTTCGTATTGTAAATTGATTTGTGAACTGTTGCGACTCCAGGTAGCCAAAAATGCTTGGCGTTTATTAAAGGGTTATTCCTAAATTCAATATACTAAATAGTCATTTTGTTTGTTTGTGGGGGTCAGGATTGCCGACTACCTTACTGAAATACAGCCTAAGGACTTCCTTGTTCATATTTGAACTTGACTTTACAAGCTGTAATGAAATAGGTGACTTTCACTGCCACCACATTGTCAGTGCTATGAACTGGGTTAAAGCGGTACAGCTAGGCTAATGCTGATACAGTATGTACTACAGACAGCTGCGATCTGTAACGGGTAGAACATGGCCTAAAAGTCGAGAAGAGGCTTTCACACTGGAGAGCACAGCACAGTACAGTTATATAAAATCAGGAAGGCAAATAGTTGGCTGTTTGGCTATGTTTGGTGAATGGGTCTCTTTTTTTGGTGTGTGTGTGTGTTAAGCTGGCATGCTGACTGCTGTGTGTCCCCACAGGGGGCGTGATCCTGTATGCAGGCTCTGCTGGCAGCCCCAGCCCGGGCAGCCCCTCCAGTGGGTACCAGACCCAGTCTCCCTCATCACACTCCCAGCCCTCATCTCCAGAGGAGATCTCTTTCACCGAGATCGGTGCCCTGAAGCAGAGGGGGGCAGGTGGCACCCCCCCTTCCCCCAAACTCGTCTTCCAGTTCCCCGACATGGCCGCCACCACTACGGCCCCCCCTGTCCAGCAGACCTACTCCCACCCGATGGTGGGCAAGAGACCTTGTGGCTTCACTGGGACTTTCACTAGTGAGTATGGCTGGTTCTGCTGTTTTGCATGCGTGTTAAAGTGTGGGGGCGGGTACAGGGGGCTAAAATGGATGGTTATTATAACAAATCACAGTTATGGGTACTGACGGAGACATGGTCTGGTCTCCTTTGGTGACTATTAACTATTACTTCACTGTAAATAAATCAGACATACACGGCCTGCTAATGGTTGCCTCCCTTCCCAGAGACTGGAGGAATGGTGCTCTTGTGCAAGGTGTGCGGGGACATCGCATCGGGCTTCCACTATGGCGTGCATGCCTGTGAGGGCTGCAAGGTACGGCAGATGGGGGGCCGGGGGGGGGGGGGGGGGGGTGGGGGGCATCCAGTCATCGTGCAAAGCCCCCCACTGGCTTCCACAGCAACACACCTTCCTCGCTCTCCCCCCTCATCTCCCTCATTCTCTCTCCCTCTCTCTTCACATCATCCTGTCTCTTTCGCTCTCTCGTTCTTTCTGTATCTCTCTCTGTTCCTCCCTCCTCCTCTTTCCCTTTTTTCTTGTTCTCTCTAATTCCTTCCTTCTCTTTCCCTTTCCCCTCATTTTCTCTCTTATTCCCTTCTTTTCTTTCCCCACTGTTTGTCTCCATCCATCTCTCTATTCCTCTTTCCTTCATTTTCTTCCAAATCTCTCTTGCGCCCTGTCTTTCCCCCTCTCCACTTCCTGTCTCTTTCCTTCTCTCACCCTCCCTTTCTCTCTCCCTCGACCTCTGTGTTCCTCTCTCTCTCCCGCTCTTTCCCTCTCCCTCTGTCTCACTGCCTCTCTCTCTCACTCCCTCCTTCCTCTCAGGGCTTCTTCCGTCGCAGCATTCAGCAGAACATCCACTACAAGATGTGTGTGAAGAACGAGAACTGCCTCATCATGAGGATGAACCGCAATCGCTGCCAGCACTGCCGCTTTAAGAAGTGCCTGTCTGTGGGCATGTCCCGAGATGGTAAGCCCCGCCCTCACCACCAAAGAGCACTTCCCATTGGTCCAGGGATCCCGCCCATAGTTATAATCTGAATAATTTAAATTTTGAAACCACTTCGCTTTGTTCAAAGGTACAACAGAATCTGCTATCTGCTGGTTCTATATACCTCCTCCACATGTTGCTTCTTAGTTATACTGTGCCTGAGTATGTATGGTGGTCCATCTTGACATTTTAATAGATACCGCAGGGGATGTATTTGGACATTGGTGTCCTGTTTGTGACTGAGGTATCACCCTGACTCTGTCGGTATTGCCTGTGTTTATGGTGCTGTGACAAATTCCAGAAGCTTCTAGCAACACCTTTATGTTAAACAAGGAGTTTCCAATTGAGACGAATCCGTCCATCTTTTAAATTTCCCATCGCAGAACCATACCCTGCCTGCACTGCATCTGCCTTTATCCCTTTATTGCCTTGCCTTCTCCTGTTCCCCGTGCCAATGTGCCCCCCCCCGCCCCGCCCCGGCATGCTACCCCAGCTGTGTCCACTCCCTTCTTTCCAGCAGACAGTGATTTATGAGGCGAGGGGCTGCAAAGTCTCCAAAGCCATCAGTTTTGTGGAAAACTGCAGCGAAGGTGGTTTATTTTTGGAAATTGGAACACGGGGTACTTGATTACTCCGAGTAGCACGTCATACCTTTCTATCTCATTTTGCAATTAATGACAAGAACAAGCAACATTTAAATATGCAATGCGCCAGATAGCCAGCTATGAAAAGCCCTTCTCCTCGTAACATCTCTTAAATATGGTAATCCAGGGCTTCATCCATCTTTTTAATGGTATTATTTAACACTAGCATACCTAACCCCACACTCTGGAGACTGCAGAAGAAGATAGATGGCAATAAATCATTTTTTTTCTGGAGCAAGTGCCCATTTTTGGATGACCTAAAAACAAAACAACAACAAAAAAAAATGTCCACGATTTCCGCAATCCCATTAATCACGGAACACTCGGTTTTTCCCCCTCACTTTTGCTGCAGTTGTTTTCTCCTGTATGGTTTTAATTAGGGCTCTCAAACCACAGTCGTTTATATGACTAAAACGGTACCTGTACACCTTTGTCAGAGACTTTCTATTAATCGTCACTGGAGTGACAGCAGTCAGTTGATGATTTGAAAAACCAAGTACTTGTGTTTGATGGAGTGGTAATGAATTTTGACATTGTTTGTGATGTCACAGACATACAGTGCTAGTATTATATTTTAAACTGCTGCATAATGCAATGAAATTCTACTGATAGTCAAAGTTGAATTCACCCCAGTAAATTCATTACTTGGCAAAGTAAAATGAGTTCAGTGAAGCACAGAAATTCATTATATTGGAATATTGCTGAATGTTTTTAATTTCATTCAGAAAGACGTATTTTCTGCGACCGAAACTGGATTGTTTTTTCCAGTATGTTTTATTAAATGTTTTTTTCCCAGTGACTGTCAAAGGTGATTAAATTAAATTAAATTAAATTAAGATAGCTAAGTGAGATCAAACTGTCCACAACTGAGCCTTGCCGAAAAACAGGAGGTGTCAGACATAAAATCATTTGCACACCAATATTTATTGAATTTACACAAAATATCACATTTTGCTTCACGGTTGTTAAAAACTCACAAAGCTTTTATATGTTTATAGGTATCAAGGAATACATAAGGAGGTGGTGTAGTGGTTAGGGATGCAAACGTGTAGTCGAAATATTGCCGGTTCGAGTCCCTGACCCGCAAGTACCGATGAGGTACCCTAAGCGAGGTACAGTCCCCAAGCACTGCTCTCGGGGCGCTCATGTAGCTGCCCCCTGCTGTGTCATAATGTCACATGGGTTAAATGCAGAGGACACATTTTGTTGTTGCGTGCTGTGGTGCGTCAACAATGACGATTAATTACCTTCACTTCATAATAACCCCCAATCAAGCTGTATGCTAATAATTCTAAAGTATTTAACATGAAATTGTGCATTTAATGTTTCCATTATTTAATAGATAAAAACCTGCATTTTAATAAATGGTCATACAGCTTTGGGAAAACTTTGTGAACTCTCTGGAATTATCTGGATTTCCAGATGCATGCAGGCACACCGTGAAATACAGTGGGTTTGGAGGAAATTTACCTCAGGTCCCTGGTCTGCAAAATCTGCAGAGCCCCCCTGGTCAGCTAGGAGCACTTTCAATAGGTTTGCAGGACCCCCTCTGACTGCATGGCTTCTAAAATATTATCTCAAAAAGGGAGTAATTTAATGCACAACATGCACAGCATATACCTACATTCTTATTGAAGGAATGGTTTAAACATTCAAGGTCAGTGATGGAAAATCCTCATGTTTATTAACTAGTAATGTCCCTTATTAGTAATAACCTCAACCAAACATTTCTTGTAACTGCTGTACTGTGGTTCTCGGGTATTTTTCCGGCCAATTCCTCTGCAAAACTGTTTCAAGTTCAGGCAAATATTTGGGATTTCTTGCTTGAATGGCCTGCTTCAGATCTCCCCACCATTTGAGTTGGACTGCGGTCAGGACTCTGACTGGGCCATTCTAGAGTATGGAATCCTCTGGTTGTGGATTGATGCCTGTGCTTTGGGTCACAGTTCCATGACCAAATTAATTTTGAACTTTTTTTGAAAAATATCTTGACATTCTGTTGTTGAATTTTCTGATATGGATTGAGATTCATTGATCCTTCATTGGCTGTGAGCCAGCCAGGTCAGAGGTAGTAGCTTCAGACTGTTATACTCTCTCCACCCTGCATCACCGATGGGATGAGGGTTTGCACATGCATTTTATTTTCAAACATATCATGTAGGATGACATGGTGGTTCTGTAGGTAACATGGAAATCCCAGCCCAGCTTTGTGTGGGCAGTTTGCATGTTCTACCTGTGCTCAGTCAACTTCCTCTTACTGCTCTGGTTTCTTTTTGCAGTCTCAAGACATACAGTTTGGCTAATTGGTGTCTTTAAATTGCCCATTGTTTGAGTGTATGTAATCTGCGATGGTCTGATATCCCATTCAGGATGAACCCCAGCCTTGTGCCCTATTCTGTTTATAGGCTCTGGATGACTAGGACCAGCGTGTTTAGAAGATGGATGAATAGATATTGCTTATTCAGTTACCAAAATCTTTTGTCTTGCCTGTCCAGAGATTTTGTTTCCAGTATTGCTGTGGAACATCCAGGTGATTTTTAGCAAACTTGACATGAAGAGCAATGCTTTCTTTTTTGAGGAGTGGTTTCCTTCATTGTAACCTCCCGTGAACATCATTCATTCAGTGTCTTTCTCATGAACAGACATTGTCAAGCGCTGCCAGCCGCTCCTTAGCCGTTACTTGTCTTAGGATTCTCCCAGGCGTACCCTTGCAATGAACTCTGTAGGGCGCCCATTCCTAGGGAGATTAGCGACATGCTGAATGTCTCCCATTTCCAAATGGCCTGATTACGGACTGATGGAGGTTCGAGCCATTAGAAACCCCTTTGTAACCCTTTCCAGTCATTAGAGCTGCAGCAAGCATCTTAGGGCATCTTCAGATATGAAGAGCAGGTAACCAAACCTGTATGGTTTTCTTTTTTTGTATGGCTGGGCAAGTCAAACCCACACCAGAAATATTCGGAATATGTGCCTCCAGTGAGCCTCTTTTCAAGAGATCATTATCCTAGAGCAGTGTTTCCCAATCCAGTCCTCGGGGACCCACAGCCAGTCCACATTTTTGCTCCCTCCCAGCTCCCACAAAAACATGGACTGTCTGCAGGTCCCTGAGGACTGGATTGGGAAACACAATAGCTTCACATAGTTCTTCTGTCAGTGACTTTGTTTAAATCTTTCAGTAATGATATGGCAGTGTAAAATGTTGTTTGTTAAAAAAGTCTATTTCTTGCGGCTTACATGAAGTTCAGATCACATTCTAGGAGCCATTGATGCACTCATGCAATATGTCCAAAGGGATCCCAAACACAGCTGCATACAATAGGGTCTGCTTTTTGTAAACAATTCAGTTATGACTGTTATTTCTGTCATAAATTGAGCTTGTCTGTCCTTCAGCCTTCAGTGTAGCAGTCTTCTCCTATAATACACCTCACACGCAATTCTCATTGTGCCATGTGGTTCAGCAAGCGATGCATTTGCTTGCTCATGTGCGCCCATGAAAATGTTTTTGTGATGTCCCCGTAAGTGGTGTGAACACAAGTAAAAATAAGCTTTATTTTAGGTCCAGTAATCCAGATCTGGGTGACATGTAGCTCAGTGGGGGTTGAGATACGTGATTGTCTCCAGGATGTCATAGGATAGAATCCCATGATTGACAGAGTAGCCATGTCACCGCTGGGCCTTTGATGAAGGGCCTTAACCCTGATTGCTCCAGGGGCACTAGACACTGGCTGACCTTATGCTCTGACCCCAACCTTTACTCTCACCTGTATGTGTCTCATGGTGAGCAGGATGGGCCATGTGAAGACTAACTAGCTTCCCTATAAGAAATAGCAACACATAGTCCGTGTATAGACTTGATGTATAGACTAGATGATTTTGATCGCTCTGGCTATATACCCAATCCCCCTTCTTGGTCTCTTGGTTTTTTTATTTAATTGCCGTTATTACTTTTTTGTACCGACACTTGAGCCATAACTCTGATCTCCGTGGGTCATCCCCTCTCCCCCCGGTGTTATTCCCTCTGTGTTTGCCTCTAGTCTCCTCCTGTCCCTTTATCGTTTTATCTCCCCATTCGCTCGTTCTCTCTTTCCCCCCCCCGACCCCTCATTCCCTCACT
>JAODKL010000088.1:43046-55238 GCA_026780765.1 Petrocephalus schoutedeni
CATGGGGCCCCCCCCCCCCCCGAACTGCCACTCAGTTATGGCGCCAATCCCATCACCTTTGTGCCGGCCCACTGACCCACTTTCTCAGTGAAAGAGGGAAAGCTTGAAGGAGCGGGAGGTGCCGGAGAATACAATGGCAGCGAGCTAATAATAGGCTTGTCAGTTGACGGTTATTCTTGGAGCAGGGTTGGGGGGCCCAGGAGGGGTAGTGAGAAAACACTCCCTGGTATGTAGCACTTTAAAGGTGATACGGAGATGCCAGCGCTGCCTACATATGAATGTTTTCCAATTAACGTTAAGTAAAATTAACACTGTGTCCCTTTTCATTGGTAGTAATGAAGACTGGAGAGGAAGCATCACTGCAGTTGTTTTCCGTGACATCTGCTCCGTTCCTGACGTTTTTCTCGTTGTTTTCCCCGCAGCCGTGCGCTTCGGCCGAATCCCTAAGCGGGAGAAGCAGAGGCTCCTGGACGAGATGCAGAGCTACATGAACAGCCTGAACGAATCTGCATCTATGGACATCGATTCGTCCCCGCCACCCGAGACCCCACCCAGCTCCGGAAACAGCCAACCGGAGGATGCCATAGGGGCCATATCGCGAGCGTATCGCAGCATCTTCGTGAACAGGCAAGATGGCCTGGCCAAGAGAAGTAACATGAACAACAACAACAGTCCGCCGCCGTTTCACAACGTGTCATCTCCGGATCCTGGCTGCGGCGAGACCCGGCCCCATGCCTACCAAACCCAGGGATACCCCTCTTACACCTCTGCTGGGTACCAAGCCCACACCATCCCCCACTGCCCAGTAGGCCCACGGGACATTAACCCCTCGTTCGCCTTTGTTGACAATGCCCCTCAAGGCTACCAGTCCTCAGCCACTGAGAATCATGGCCAATCCAAGGCTTATACGGGCAATTACAACGAGTACTCTGACGGCGAGTCGCAAACTCATAGTCAATGTCCCTGGAGACCAGGTGGAGGCACCAAAGTTCTGGTGAGTTATATCAGAAGGTGGCCTCTCAGTGCATCACAACATCTCTTTTTTCTCAACCCTGCCCCCTTACTGATCTGGCTTCTTCCCCTGCAGGCCTGTCCCCTCAACGCCTGCCCCATCTCCTCAGGCGCACTCACCAGCCAACAGGTGTGGGAGTCCTTCTCCCAGTGCTTCACACCCGCTGTGCGTGAGGTGGTGGAGTTTGCTAAGAGCATCCCGGGTTTCCAGGGACTCAGTCAGCATGATCAGGTCATGCTCCTCAAGGCCGGGACTTTCCAGGTACCAGTGTCCTCCTTCCTCGAGAAACTTCTGCTGGTCAAAAAAAAAACAAGTCACCTCAAGTAACCAAACCCATGCCTTTGGTTTTCTGGCATCCCACAGGTCCTGATGGTGAGGTTCTGCTCATTGTTCAACCCCAAGGAACGGACAGTGACCTTCCTGAATGGGCAGACATACCCCCTGCCAGCTCTTAGGGCCATGGGCATGGGCTCCCTACTAGACGCCATGTTTGACTTCAGCGAGAAGGTGGGAGCACTTGGACTAGAGGCCGACGAGATGGCGCTCTTCATGGCCGTGGTGCTGGTCTCCGCAGGTGGGGGACGCCGCCCTGCAGTTCCTCATGGTTTCTTACAGCTGTAGAAATGTATAGTGATGTATAGTGATAGTGCAGATTCTAAACATAAGAAAATATCAACTCAATCTAAGAAAGAGGTCACATGCAGGGCAAGTAACCAAGAGATCTTGAATCTTGAACTCTAGAATCTTGAATTGATATGTAGCCGATTCTGATGCTGGTAAATGTGTGTTTTACTTTTGGGTCATAGTGTTGAGTAGGGAGTGTTATAATGTAAAAAGTGAACTGAACCAAAACTCCCAGCAAACTGTGTAATATGCACTAGCAGCATGATTACCAGGGTAGACTCTCAGGAGGCCTGACCTGGGACCTGTTTCTGCAGATCCCTCGGGGCTCGTGAACACAGGAGCCGTGGAGCAACTGCAGGAGTGCCTGATCCGGGCCTTGCGCTCGCTCATCACCCGGCGCCGGCCCGAGGACAGCACTCTGTTTCCGAAGTTGCTGCTTCGCCTTCCGGACCTGCGCACCCTCAACGCCATGCACTCCGACAAGCTACTGGCCTTCCGCATCGACCCATAAGAAAGGTGGCCTGCCAGGAGAGGACAGAGCCCCTCCCCCTCTTCCTTCTCACCGGGTGATTTTGACATTTCCAAGGGGCTCATCAAGAAGCACTCCATGATTCATTTGGCCGTCGTTCCCAGTGACGGACACATCTCTCGTCATTCCATTTTTGGGAGGGGAAACTCTGTAACTACCTCCTTCCAGGGACCATCATATCCTCCAATATAAGGCGCTTAAACTCTGTTTCCCTGCGGAGTGATGTGATTGGACAGGCGAGTTTCAGGAATCTGGACCCACCCCCTTAACTTCCACCTGCCTGTTTCCAGACCAAAATGGGGCATGCTTGTTTTCATATCCACTTTTTTCCTTGTCTCCATTTGTTCTGTGCCCGGTGCTGGGAAGTGGGGAGAATGAACTGGTCACCTGGGAAGCAGATGTACACTGATATAAATCACATGTGCAGAGATAAGGGAACATATATACATGAAATTAAACCTATACGTGTTACCCAAAGTGGGAAAGTACCCTTTCCGCTCATTAAATAAAGACCTATATTGGAATAAAAGAGTAGAGTAGGTAACTATAGAATGGTAACCTTTAGCAAGTTGCACATGTACTGCATTTAATGACTGTAGTTCTCTAAACTGCATAGGATACAGAACAGACACAATTATCACGTGATTTCGCCTTTGGGCTCAGGTGTCAAACGTGACGCAGTTATCGTTTTCTATGGATCTCCTTCGGCGGCGAGGCACACGATCGGCATAGTTCCTGGCCTTGTAATTCCTCCTCTTTAATTATGTGTTTAATCAGGGTGTTCCCCCCCTTGTGTGCATGTGGGGCTCACAAATGCTTTCTGTTCTTGTAAAAACTGCATTACAGGTGGCAGCCATGTTCTGTTTGGTGCAGACGCTGAGCCAGATCATAAACAAGGGAATAATTAAAGGGTTCTTTTTTAGTTGGGGGGTAGGTGGCTGACAATCTTTTTGGAAATGAGAGGATGGGACAAAGAGAGGACATTCTGAGGACAGTGTGTCCCTTGCCTGGTTTTCAATGATTAGCTTAGCAATGTCCAGCTTGGCTAATGTGAGTATCTCAGGCACCACTCGGACCGGAACCTAGGAGTCTGTCATACAAACTTGTCAAAGGCACTTATGGGACCTAGATGATAAATCAAACTTTATTGTTTTGTTTAAAACGTGTATCACCTTTATGACAACTGTTGGTTGATCGCTAACCCTTGTATATTTTGTAAATTGTTCCTGCTTTATCTTCTTCCATAGATACAATGTAAGAATGATATTATGCAGTTTACTGTGTGTTTCATTTTGTGTCTCGACTCGTCCTTCCGTTCAACATACACTATAATTAATTCTTTTTAAGCAGAGTGGCACTGTATCTTAGCAACCAAGTCTTACTGGCGGGTATTTATAATCCGCCCGCTCGCGTCACGTGATTCGGCAACCGCGGAAAAGGTCGCACGTGCCCGTTTTCGGAGTGCGCTAAAGTACACTTGAAAGTGTAGCACATGGAAAACGCTGAAAACCGACAGCCTCTCCGTTAAAAAGTTTAAAAACAACCATATGTAAAAACAGGCGGAATTAAATACTGCTGACAATCACAAAACAGACTGATCGGGAAGCACTTTTGCTATTGGATACTCAGTCGTGTACTTCACGTGTCAAATCCAGGGAAGTCTGCCATATTTGTTAGACGTGTGTATGTGTACAGTTGGAACATGATCATTTAAAATTTCTATTCAAATGTTTCTTAATCAGGTGTGTTTAATTAAAAATGGTTTCTTCCCTAAAACTGACTAGGGTTCCATAGACGTAATTCGTAATCCATCCATCATACCCCCTGAATATCACAAGTCTGTAATATACTGCAGTAAAGCATAACTGAATATATACGTAGCGCCGTATAGATTGCATACTGTAGTGTATATTTTTATAATCGCTGTTCGGTAGAACTCTGTGTACTGATTTTGACCCGGAGAGGGGCTATCTACGTTAAAACTGGATGCAGTTTGCACCTGGTTTAGGAGAGCAATAATGTTTACATGTCGTGCACATTTAGTTGGTGGGATGCAGTGAAGGTGTGCTTATGCGAATCTCACTCTCACGCTTATGCAGGCGAAGAGGAAACATTACTGCCTTAAAAAAAACGCCACTTTATGAAGGTCGCTAACTACAAGCCCGGAGAGTCGGATCAGGGGTCCACAACCCTGCATGTACGAGGACTCAGTTATCCACTAAGTTTCCGTAATATAGTTTTCATTATTATATAAAATAATATTCTATTATATAATACATCACAGAGAACACTAAAGATTATAATCTCAAATCTTGAGTTTGACAACTAAATTTTTCTAAATATGTCTAGTAATCTTCTAGAATGAATTTAAAAATGAAACTTTGATAGCGTTTTCGCCAGAGTACAGTGTAGATCGTTTTAAACGTCCTACGTGCGAAAACAATGAAATGTTGCACACAGTGGGTCCCTGGCTATTTAGTCTCGCGAGTTTAAGCTATTTGTTTATGCAAGGTGACCCGCCTCGGCGAAGACGGTTTGCGGTTAGCGATTCGGGATTCCGTTTAATTGATCTCGACAATGCAGTGAGATACACTAGTAAAGAGTGTGGCATTTTATTACCCGTGATTTGATAATTTGGATGTCATCCATCACGCCAAAATCTGTCGATTTTATACTTTACCTTTTTATTTTCAAACGCGGATAATAACAAACTTGACCATATGAAGAGGACCAGCCAGATTCGTACTAACCAGACTGATTTGTGATTTTTTTCATAGTCCAGATTTGGCCAAGTGACTGAAAAGTGCCTGAGGCAGAAAGGGTTAATGCCTGTTTCCAAAGCTGACGCTGTCAATCATTAAAAAACGCAGACAAACATTGATTTATGAAAAAAGTCACAAACGTATTTTAATACATTTGTTTACTTTCGGAAATTTCAGTTCATTTATGTCTACGGCTGGTGGAATTGTGGTGGAAGAGTGGAATTGCAGATCTTATACCAAAACACCCTAAAAAACATGACCCACGGAGACCAAACCAGGCTCATGTTGACCTGTCTGATGTGTGATTTTTTTTCACAAATCACATTTTGTTAATATTCACAAATCACGAGTAACAAAATGCCACTGTTTACTAATGTACAGAGATAAACTGCAGAGATAAACTCAATGCAATCCCGAATCACTAACTGCAAACCATCTTTACCGCGGTAAGCTGACCCAGTCACAGATTGCGTAAGTATTTCTTCTCTTGTAGGACTTTGGACTGTGTCTCTGGAGGAGCACAGTGTCTATGCTGAACAAAGGAGAGCAAACGCATTATATGTTACTGCAGGAAAGTGGGGCAGGCATTCGCTGGTCAACCAGATGTTTCGTAGTTGACATACGCCTTAACAAACACGAAAGTGGGCGCAGCTGGGTTCCTCCCCTCTCCGACAACCGGTGGATTCCGATGGACCAGTTCAGGATCCATTTTAATGAAGTGTATATCGAAGAAAGTAGCTGCGAGCAGAGAGGGCCATTTGAATGACACAAATGTTATTTTATATGATTCATAAAGAGGCCCGTTTCTTAAAAACGTTAACGAGTCTGCGTATAAGATTTCAGAGAAACCCGATCGACCACGAAGTGTTGACACGAGCAGTTTGAGTCGACTGAGCAAAAGTTCCTCCCAAAGCATTTGTAAAGAAATACCCAACTGAGCAGCGTCTCCTCTCCTACTCTCTTTACCAGCACGACACATGGGAATACCCCGAGGCAAAGGCGTGTGGACGGCATTTCTTTGACTATATGCGTATATAGGTCCGCTTATCTTACGGAAACAGATCGAATGGGATGGTTGTCGAGAGTTTTTACTCTTCTGTATGAAAGAACGAAGGTACCAGCTAGATATAGGCCTATGTGGATTATGAGAAACTTTGAAATATACTTGTTTTTTTTCCAGATCAAACAGTCGTTAATCTGACTCATTAATTGCATTTCACCGTTTAAATGAATATGATGTGATTTTGTGATAAGATACATAAAATGGTAAGTAGGCGTATTCCACCGCAAAAGCAGACGTCCATCCATACATCCATCCATTTTCTGAAACCTCTTATCGTATTCACAGTCACAGGGGTTCCGCAGCCTACTCCGGGGGCTACGGACGCAAGGCAGGCAACAACCCAGGACGGGCGCAAGCCCATCATTTGGCAGACTCACACACCATTCACTCACACATGTACACCTACGGACAATTTCGTAACTCCAGTTAACCTCAGCAGACAGGCAGACGTGGGACATTGAACTCCGACGTGCGCTGCGTATTCCCACCATGTCCGAGTGCTCAACATCGGCAGTGTAACGCTACTGCTGTGTAAATACGCTTAAAGGGCGCCATCTACAGTAAATAAAATGTAATTGTAATTCAAACGATCTGTACGCCAGAGCCGGCCCGCCCCATAGGCGGCATAGGCGATCGCCTAGGGCGTCACTTGATTAAGGAGCGAAAAAGAGCGATTGAATGAAAAATCAACAGAAACACGCTGGTTCGGCCCTGCTTACTTCATGCATCCAGCCATCAATAATTTTCTCCTAGTTTTTATCAATGCATATTTACACGTAAACTTCTACACGTTTTAATAATGCGGTCCTAAACTATATAATAACATATGCCCAGCACATCTCTGTGGTTACATACCGATTCCTGTTAAGCAATAGAATAGCCTATTCTACAATAGCTCCTATTTTAAACAGCCGAATGGATTTTTTGCTCACCTGTGCAAGTAAGAAAGGAGACACATCGTTAAACAATAGACCAGCTATTAATTTTGTGCAGTGATACGTACGTAATATTGCTGACTTAGAATATGCCCTTTCTCACTTTTTTGTTTAAGTCGTCATGATGAACCCGTTAAAATATGAATACTTTAATTCTGGAAAATAGATTGTTGAACGCCTGTCTTCTAATGAGTCTCAATACAATTGAAATGATGCTGATTGTTCCGCAAACGTGCTGTTTAGCATGTGAATATTAATCTACCAGCCTAATTGTTCCGCTTTAACAAATTGTGGCCGGTTTATAAAGAGCGGTAATTCAGTGCAATCAATGCCCTGTAACATCAAAATGCGCCAGTGATTGTCCTGTTCACGGTCCAAAGAGCTGCTGATAGGCTAGCTAGCATCTCTAAATTGCCCATAGTGAATAATTGTGTGTGAGTGTATGTGTGACCCTTAATGGCGTGGCATCCAGTCCCAGGCTCCAACCCCCCCTTTACGTTTAAAGCGTTTCTCGTTTATTATTATATTTCAGAAGAATAGTTTGGTAATTAGATTATTATGGTTACCCACAGAATACATATTCTATGTCAGTCTCTGCTGTTATATATTTAACTAATTATAACAAGAAAAAAATAGGAGACAAACACCTTTTAAATGCTAAGTTTAAATGCAAACATGAGTAATAAACTCATCTGCTCTGTCATTTTACTTGAATGTGTGTTAAAAAAAACAAACATACTACTGTAAGGTCACTTGCCTTTCACTGTCATCATAATTGTGGGCAGTTAAGTATTTTTCTTCTCCGTTCTGTCCATATTTCTACAAGCCTGCTGTCCTCTGCAGGCCCACATCTGATCCTGCCCAGCTAAGTGAGGAAATAAACTGGAGACACACTCCAACAAACAAATGCCGAAACCCAAGTTGAGTTTATTTTGAGTTAGGCTGCTCTTAAACAGTGATTCCATGTCAAGGTTTCGTCCATCAGCCCCCTGTTTGCTGTTTGTGCCGCACATTGTAATGGGTTTGATTCCTAGCATGGCCACTGTCGCATTGAGTTAAACCTGGCTCCAATTCAAGCCCACTGCTATTTCTAAGATTAAAATGTAAAATGGGACAACACTGTGAGGCTCAAATGCTGAGCTTGCCATTTTAAAAGTTCCGCTTCCTCTCTGCGTGACTTAGAGGAAGATAATGACTCACACCATTCCCCGGTGACACACAGACTCACCAGTACGGCCAGTGTCTTGCTTTTTATCCGCATGCTCCACCTGGCTGTGCCAGTGACCTTGTTATCCACACCTCCTCTGTTCTCATCTTCTCACGGGGCAGTAGAAACCCAAGTAGCTGTTTAGGCTTCGTCAGCGTTCCCTGATACCCCACTGCTTGGATGTGGATGTAAATTCTTCAGCACAACTCATCTTAGCAATGCGGCTTTTGCACAAAGCTGTACGGGTTCTTTTCCAAAATCTAAGAAAAAAGATTTTTTAAAAATGCAAACAACTCTGCATTAATATTGTGAAAAAGTCAGGGTTCTCCCCTTTAAAAAATAAATCTTGGCTCTTTTTACAAGAATATAAATCTCATGTATCCAAAAGTAGTATTCAGCATGAAAGTTATATTTTAGTTATAAATCATCTAATGACAGGTGTTGCTGTACTACAGTAGCTGTTATCAGAAGTGATGGGTATTGGGTGGACTTCTGAGACCAAAAAAATGTATATTTCTCCATACTCACCATCTTTCAAGGCAGTAACATCTGTCAAGGCTTAGATTCTGAAAGTGTTCCCACTCTGTCCTGCCTAGAGAATGTCCTCATTTGCACTTTGAAAGCCTTCAAATGAAAAGGAGCACATGGTTATCTCTGAATGGAATACTGTGGCTGCGGTAATGCGCACATTCAGGAGATAGCCATTGTGAGGCTGGAACCCACTTTGGTTATTACATGGGGAAGATGGTGGCGCAGGAGGTAGTGCTATCACTCGGCAACCGGAGGGTTGCAGGTTTGAGCCCAGGTTCCTCCTGACCCCATCAAAGTGTCCTTGAGCAAGACACTGAACCCCAAATTGCTCCTGGTGTGTCAGTTGGCGCCTTGCATGGCAGCCTCCACCACGTGTGTGTGGATGGGTGAATGTGAGGCAATTTGTAAAGCGCTTTGGTGAAACGCGCTATACAAATGCAGTCCATTTACATGTCATATGACAGCATTCCAGTCCATCCCAAGTGAGGGAGGAGGAGTACATCCATTTTCTCATCGGGCCTCATTTTAAGTTCCATTTAATGTACATCCCAAAAAATCCTACATTCATTTTTCTGTATAAGGTCAGGATTTCACCTCACTTAATTACTATTTGCAGAACAGACTACTGAACAGGGTAGCTAGACAGAAGGGAACTTTGCAATCACCTGGCCATTAGACCTACAGGAAATTGTATGCCATTCTATTCTAAATCTATACCCATCATTATGGACTTGGTTACCCATTTGCAGCTATAACAGCTGCCACTCTTCTAGGGAGGCTTTCCATAAAATTTTGGAGTGTGTCTGTAATGAAAATGTTTCAGAACAACGTGTTCTTCTAATATTGCCTATCTTATGCCCTCTTATGGTTTTTGTTTACATAAACTACTGATTATAAGAGGTGACTTGTTGTTCTTTGGAGGAATGTCAGCAAAAAGAGCAGAAGCATATCACATAAACACAAAGGGATCTCTGTCTTCTCTCAGAGGCCACATCAGCTAAATCAGGACCTGAGCAATAGGTGAAATCACTTTGAAAGAAGAGGATAGAGCCTCCCACATCATCACAGATCAATATTTTAATGACTTATTTTCGTACAATTTTTAGATAAGCATATTTTCACAACCTATGCAGCTTATTTTGTTGTTTTGTTTTTTTTCACGGTGGGATCACAGACGTCTCCGGTTCGAGACCTGAGAAATACCGCTACCGCTCTCGACAGCCGCATATCTGTACCGCTAGAGGGCGCCGGCAGGCTATCCGCATCTTTGCACAACAGCAGAAATACCATCGTCTGTGGGTCCCGTACAGCACCATTACTCGTAACACAAAATTTTGAAATCAAAAAGTCCTCCTTTAGGTTTTTTGAAATTTCATTTTGTGGTAAATTAATTTTCAATTTGTGGTAAATTGAAATAAATAATGCTATACATAATGCGTTTTTTTTCCTCCTCTCAAATCCCCGTAAGGGCTCCAAACGTTTGAGGTTTGCTGCAAACTATAACTTACAGTTAGCAGAACTGTGCTGGAAAAAAGAGAGGACGCGTATTTGATATTTAAGACAGATTAATTAACAACTTCATTCGAACGAGAGACATGTAAATCCTGGACACACGCATTGATTAATTTGCTTGGGTCAGTGTCACACGACAATGTTTGTGCAGGGAAATTGTAGAATGGCAAGAAGCTGTAGAATTTCATATTAAAAACTTATCTTACCTCAGGTCGTTAATACTTAAATAATACTTATTAGCTTTGGCCTAATGGTATATCATAAAGATTAATTATAGGTTAGTTATTAACTCTTATCTTCTAATATAGTAACATGTTAAATTTGTCATCATTTTAGTGTGTCGAGTGATCTCATGTGACTTTTACACACCGTTCATGTTTATATGCGAAATGCGCAAAAAGATAAAACAGGACAGTTTCATATTAGACGATTAGATTCATTCGGATTCATTCAATAGTATTTATGGAAAGCTTCCCTGGTCACTTGCACGGCGTGCTTGGTTACGTAAGAGATGCGTTCCCGCTCCTTCCACTGCTTCATTACAGTATAGCACTGTAACAGCATCACCTGGTACAGCCGTAAGAAAGAAAGTGGGCCCCCCATTTTCAACCGCAGTGGTACACTCCTTGATCCTGCTGACGGCCTGGAATGCTGCTGGAAATACCATTTTAGGAAAGGGGGGGGGGTGATAGAGGATATGTAAAAACAACCTACTGATGCAGTATAAAGCGTTAGTTTGACCCAGTCTGAATCTAGGCGATTTGTTTTTCCGTAAAACAGTGCCGCTGTAATTTTGTACCGAGTGAAAATAAATGGGAGTACAAGAGCACCACAGTCTTGAGAAGATAAATATTTTGGACGGTGAGCGTCAATCTACAGACAGTCATGACGCAGGGGAGGGTAAGGCTCTTTATTTCCAGCGTGGGGTGGCGATGAGCCGCTCTTTATAGCAGTTTTTACTGCAGTCATACGAGATGACACTCAGTGTTTAATACCAAACTGCTACCTAAGTGTTATGATACCACTGATTTTCTTTTCGGTCCGCTTCGGTCATACCAAAGTTGGTGTGGGGGTACCGGTCCCGATACCGATTCCCAGTGCGGGAACACAATACACCAGTAATGTACAGGCCTACTGAAGTATACAGGTTGAATAATACAATACTCAGAGTGGAGTGACTGGTGCAACAGTTGATTTATAAGTTGTTTAAGAGGTTGACGGCTAATGGAAAGAGAGTTTCTGTGCCTGGCAGTCATGGTATGGAGACTTCTATAAGGCCTGCCGGAGGGAAGAAGCTGAAACAGGTTGTAAACAGGGTGTGAGGAGTCTGCGAAGTTTTTCTCTGCCCGCTTCATGGTTCTTGACGATATAGAGGATTGTACAATTTCCACCATAGCTAACTTAGTTTACACGCATAAAACATTGCGCATTACTTCTGTACCAAATACCAGATCAGATCTATAGAGAAAAAAAACAGGCAAATATGAAGCATAAATTGTTATTGCTAGTGTGATGTTCCTTTTTCCTATGCGCTGAGAATGGGATATGGAAGTGGTAGTGGGATCGCGTGAGCCACCATCATTGCTGACTCGCTTCAGGAGGGCATAATGGACCACTCCCCCTTAGCCCTTGCTGTTTTGAGACACACTTCAACATGGCAACAGGTCTCCGGAACGTGCAAACAAAGGTGGAGTGGTGAGGCGGAGTGTGTAGGGACCGGTTTGGGATTGGGCCCCAGTCTTTAACATTACTGTGAGAACAGTTTGATCCAACCCTTAAGTTTATGCCCAGCTTTTTGTGGTTCATTGTGCCAGATGAGTAGATCCATGAAAACTAATACTGACAAAGAGAGTTATGAGGGAAATTGAAAATGTAATCAATATTTAATTTGCATACAGGTAGCTTTGTGTTCATTTGTTTGACAGCACCATTAAGTGAAATATGAAATGAATATGGTCCAGCTCTTGGTAAACAGAGTGGGCCAGTAAGATTTTGGGGGGGGGGGGGGGGGCCATTA
>JAODKL010000088.1:66729-77912 GCA_026780765.1 Petrocephalus schoutedeni
CACAACAGGAGCTCGGAACCATAGTATAATTAGCGATCCCTAAACTACACTCGGCGTATAAGACGACCCCCCACTTTGGAGCAGAAATTTATGGTGTGAAAAGTCGTCTTATACGCCGGAAAATACGGTAATCATTAAATGCTGTATTCTGGATTTTGATTATGGCGATAAGTTATATCAGACTTGCTAGTTTAATAATACTGTACACCTACTTGCCTATTTACCTTTTAAACACCTGAATATTTTAGATAAACCAAATAGCATTTTCATATTAGTTTTTAAAAAAATGCAAACTGGACAGTTTCTTGAATTTGTTGACACACCACAGCAAAATGTGCCCTCTGCATTTAACCCATAAGTGATAGCAGTGGGCAGTTAACTCAGCACCTGAGAAGCAGTGCTTGGGGGTGGTACCTTGCTGATCAGGGAAATTGAACCAGCAACCTTTTGAGCACAACTGTGCTTCTCTAACCATTAGGCCACTAATGCCTTTTTTCCATCATAAATTTACACCCATCTTCTAATTTCTTACACTAGTCAGAGGTCAGCATAAGGTATAAGGTATAAGAAGGCTGCCGGGACAGCGTAAAGCAGTGCAATCCCAACCCAGTCCCCGGGGATCCTCAGACAGTCCACATGGGACTGGGAGACATGGGAGCTGGGAGAGAGCAAAAATGTGAAATGTCTGGGGGTCCCCAAAGGACAGGGTTCGGAAACACTGGCTAAAGGTACACCAAGGGCGGGGTGGCACATGGAACATTCAGCAATGCTAATTAGTCAATTAACTGCAAATCTTTGGACTGGGGGGGAAGCAGAGCACCCAGGGGAGAACACGCAATCTTAATGCAAACAGATCAGAGGTGGGATTCGAACCCACAACCCTGCAGGTGCAAAGCCACCGTGTCAACACCCGACAAACATAATGCAGAAAAATCAACGACACACACATTTGTGAAAAACAAGATCTTTTTAATAAAAAAAAACTGACACATCAAATTCAAAAAGCAAAACCAAAAGTCAAAAAAGTCTTTAAAGCTGTGATTTTACCCCCTGTAATAAAAAAAAAAACGAAAGCGCGCAAGTGTGTGCACACACACACACACATGATTAACGGAGAAACTAGAAGCAGTGGCACAGGAAGACGGAAAACAGCCAGCTTTGATTATCAAAACATTTTTCTCTGAACCGTTCCAACAAAATGAGATCCTGTATACATAAGGAAAGTGCTTCAGAGCAGTGGCTTTGTGAGAGATGATACAGCTGTGTGGTTGGGAATCCTGGAGACACGTGAAAAAAGGAAGACGAGGCACTGAAACTGTCTAGTTCAGCAAAACAGCAGTCAGTGCAATTGACTCTAGAGCAGAGGTGGGTAATCCAGCTCCATAGAGTAAAAATCCAGACCAGGATTTTGTTTCAACCAACTAGTTGAGCTCTGTGACTGAGTTTGTGTTAGACTTCATGCAGCTGCTTACAGCGATGGCTTGAAGTGGTGCATTCTGGTCTTGACGCAATGCATGATGGTTAGTTTTTGGCCAATCGAAAATGACCAAAATGCTCTGCATGAAGTCGAATGCACCCTGAGACTCTTAATACACAACTGGTTGGTTGAAACTAAATCCTGGTTTGGATTTTGACTCTTTGGTCCTGGATTACCCACCTCTGCTCCAGAGTCCATATCAGGGCACAACTTCATCTATATGGGCTACACAAACACTCCATTTCTGTGAAAGAAATCCTTTTCATGTTTACGACATACTGCTCTTTCTGTCAATTTATTATAATTTTTTTGCATACAAATCGGTGTTATGTACAACACATGCAAATGTACATAAACCCCGTGGCACCCAATTGTGTGTGCTAATGTTCGGGTCGGAGAGAGGAGCACGGAAACTTAAAGACATTAAGAATGTTCAGCTCATCCTTCATGAACCACTAAATATTGCCAGGTGAAATAGCATGATTTTCTTGTCAAAGCTGTTTCTATGGGAATTTCATCTGACTGAACAGACATTTAATAGGCAATGTCAAAGGCACATATTTCCCATTGGTCTGTAAGTAAAAACAACACTGCTTTTAAGTCTCTCCAAACACTTAATTTCTATTAACCATTGACGGTTTTTAAAATAATCAAGTGCAGTTTTAGACTCAAAAGGTTTTCACAAAGAACTTAGTTCATTTTACAGTAAAAACCACCAGAAGATATTTAATTTAATAACAACTAAAGCATTCTGGGAAATAACTGTAAACCATGAACTGGTCATGGTGAGGGTCTCTTCTCTTGCTCCCCGTCTCAAACACAGACTGTAGCTCAGCTGGTGCTCCACAAGAAAAGTGTCCGGCCCTAAACTGCTTCTCAACATCAAAGGGCATGCAACAGTGTCCTGCAGCCCTTTTGCCAAACCACAGGTTCCTATTTTTTCTTTGACTGAATTAGTAAGTAAATATGGGTCTATTTAAACACCCACTACGGCCTGAGCCTTGCAAACTGTTTCCTCGTGTTCCTCATTAGCAGCAAAAGCATTTTGAAATTGTGAAATATAACGGTTAAAGCTACACCAAGTCGGCCAGAGGAGGTCAGAATGAACATCGCAATATATCTTTAACAGATTCCTTTAAAAACCAAGGCTGGTAAGAGAGAGACACTCCCCAGCACAGCCATCTGAACTGCTCCTATATGCAAAGTCTACTGCCTGTAGACCAACTACCGAGAGTTGGGGGTTGAGGTATACGGAAGCTATCACATGTAACAACCAATAAATATGCCACAAAATGAATTTGGCGACTGAGCTCGGCTTACACTGGCTAGGAAGCAGGTGGAAGATGAACGGCCCTGTTAAGCTCTCACCTTTGACTTAAACCCGGATTCAAAGGCAAAACATAGAAGCATGATTGTTCTTTCAGAGTTTAAAAACAGTACTGTTATTCTCAGTATAGTGGCTGGATTGATTTGTTTAATTTAAATAACAATGTAAGAGAAAAAAGACACTTTTCCTTCATGAGGCCATTTGCATTTGACAGATATGAACTTACTGTGTCAGAAAGAATTACCAAAAAAAAAAGCAGGCACAATTAAACTGATGCAGGGAAAAAGAACAGCTTAATATAGGAGGACAGTCCAAATGTATAAACAGAGATGGGGTAATCAGTCTCAATATGTACAGTAACTTAAATAAAACTATAAGCACAGGCTGTTTTCACATTTATATGTAACCTAACCCATATGCCCTCTTATCTACCTGCCCATTTTCATTGATCTAAATGATCTTTTACAGGTACACTGTCCTCTTTGATGCTAAAGCATTGGGGCTTTCTAAAAAGGCGATTATTTCACTTATGTCAAGCAAAAAGTAGTGACACACTCCATCCCAAGATACAGAGGGTACAGCAGGAGACAGTAAGCAAAGGACTGGAGCCTGAAACTGTGGAAAATGAGATCACTGATGGGACGCGAGAGCCAGATCAGAGCAGAGAGTGGAGCGTTGCCTCATGCTCAGAGTGAGACTTGGCTTTACACTCGGTTCATCTTCCACCTTAAAGAAAGCGTCCTTCAACAGTGTTTAATGTAAGATTGCAACATCAACCCAAAAAGCTCCCAGGAACTGGATGGCTTATCTTTCCATTCCTCATGAGTCCTAAATGCATTGTATTGTGTTTTTTTAAAACCCTGATCCGAAAGGACGAACGTTCCCCTTTGAACGAAGAGGAAAGACTTTGCCTTTCAGTCACAATCAAATGATCACAGAACCTCACCTGCTGCTTGCTTACCCAACAGCCACTTATATGTCTTGGTGCTTGATGCAGATTTAACTGACCCAAGGGTTTAATGTTCTTAAACACAAGAAGCTGCAGTTTGTGTAGTCAGTAGATATGAGACACTGTACTGTACATATTGTATACACAAGAAAATATAAACAAAGTCCCTTGTAGAAAGATCAGCCAAATCCCCAAATCTATCCAAATGTGAAAACAGTCAAGTATTTCCTGATATAAAAAAATTGGCCAGCAACATTTTTCTACTAAATTGAAGAAATGAGGCTATAAAATTTAACGTTACAGGAAAAGGCCAAATTATCACAAAAGACCTCAAGGATTTGGATGTTTTAACATTCCACAAATAGAATAAACTTGGACTGAAACATTAATAAATTTTTTATATAATGCTTTTGTACACTGCACACTTCTGGCATAAAAAGTATCCATAGTAATCTAATCAAGTCAAGTTTCTGGGTTCAAATTTGTATGCTAGAATTTTGCACCCTGAATTTAGTACCAGTGCTCAAGCACCTGGATCACTGGGATGTCATCTGGAAATGTCCCTGTCTCCAAGAAACCTTAGAGACATCCGACTGTTTCACCTTGACCTGCATATATGCCTGAGATGGAGAGGAAGGCAACCCTACTGAAAACGGAGCTTGGTTCCAAATGCGACTGATAAAGAATCTAAACTATAAAAAAAGAGCAGAAACCCACACAAGTGGGGAAAACACTGGGTTATGTGGTTTGTCTGGACCGTGCACAAACTCACAAACCTCAAGCATCATTTCAAAATCCTACGCATCTTTCAAAGGCTAAAAGCTAATCTCCTAGAATGTTATTCACTAATAACGATCTACATTATCGGAAAAAAAATACATTAAAAAAATAAGAATCAAGTGAATTAAAAGCCCCAAGAGGGAAAAAAATGTATTTCTTAAAAAAATCCAGATCACAGAAGGAGAAGACTAACACGCGGAAACAGCAGCATTGTGAAAGCAAAAATAAAAAACGACCCCCCCGCCCGCTACTCGCACCCCAACTATACAGCTTCAGACTTTAGCTTGTCTGCTTGCTTACTATCCTCACTTCGACGTCAAAATCAACAATTTAGCTTTTTCAGTTTTGCACAGTTCTGTTCATATTTACCTGTCCGACGGCACCAAAGATTTACCGATAACCAGACAAGTACAAGCACAAAGCCGCTTAAAATCACGCCTCCTCCCCGGTCCGAGGAAGCTACCTGGAGAGCGCAGTATCGCTCACTGGGGTCCCACAGGCGGACCCCAGTCCCGGCTAAGGTCTTATTACACCCTTATAAGCCTCAATGACATGGAAGCAGGTGAACTGTCTATGTTTTTCTTTTAAAAATATATTTCAAACTACTCTACATCATTACTTTCAACACAGAAGGCCTACATTTAGCTATGCAATTCCATGCCAAACAATGCGTCTTTTTCCGGTTCAGCACCTACTTTTTGGAAGTGGCTGTGGTACTTCTGTGAAATACTTACATGCTTATATAAATCACCTATATCTTTTTGTTATGATACGTTTTCATTCAGCCGATTGAAAGAGTAAAAATTACAACTATGGCTAAAATATAAATAGTAAAATTTGTGATTGTCTTTTGCTCCTAATTTTAAAGATAGTTTTAAGGGAAGCATGAACTTTTGCCTTTTCTATTCGCCTTTTCCAAGCAGTTGTGTCTCTTGCTTTTTAAAACACCTTGGATCTGAAGCAGTAATTTAAGCGGTTTGGTTTGTATTTGTCTTCGATTAAAAAAAAAAGCACAATAAAAGTATCAAACCTACTATGTTGCAAAACTGGACAAAAATGCATTGTTTCAGCTTTTAGATCTGTACAAAAATCCGCCTCTTGCAGCCGACCAAATGTCCAAAACCAGACACAACTAAACAAAAAAAAAAAAATCAAATAAAAGTTTGCATATTTTACAAAAAGGAAACTAAAAAAAGACACTTTGTGTTGCAACTTTTCCATGTTTCATTCTGAAACTCCAGAAGCTTTTTAAAAATAAGATTTTTTTTTTATTGTACGTGCACAAAAATAAGGTTTGTGTCTTTTCCCCTTTTGTTGGTTTGCTGTATTTTGTTTTTCTCTTTTTCTGTATTTTTTTTTTTTCCACTTATCAAAATAGATCATTCGTCCTTCCCGGAAATCCCCCGCCTTTGGCTGCGTGAGCCATGGAGAAATAAGCCTTTGTGTCTTCCAAAAGAAACGCCTTCCTTTCTGTCTTCCATGTGAGAGTCCGGTGTGTGACGTCCAGGGAGTTTGTGGAGTCATGACCAGTCGTGCAGAGACAATGCCCATCTTCTGCTCCAAGCTGCCCATTCCGGGTTAGAACCTGTGGAAGTGGAGTCAGGTGGCGCAGGGGGGCTGTAGAGTCAGCAGGCTTCATTAAGGAGCTGCAAATGAGATGGCACGAACTGGACCCACCTTTACTTCACTTGCTGTGCTGGTAAGAGTAGCCTGTGTGTTCTGTGGACGTGTCTATGGCAACCTGCTGCTGCTGACCACAGTTTTCCTGCCAACAGAGAGACATCAGTCAGAAGCCTATCCGGGTTACAGAAACCATTTAAATGCATCTATCCTGAACTTTGTCGGTCTAACGAATGATATAATCTATCAAAACCTGGCAAGATAGAGGATTTTACCTGATTTCTGAAGATATTATTAGATAAATGATACCAATATGACTTTAGGATGGAGTGAGTGAGCTGTGTGGAACCCCCCCCCCCCAAATTTACCTCTACTGAGACGCTGGAGGGAGGCACTGGGGTGTATTGTGGGATATAGGTCCCTTGCATAGCTGTATTAGCCGGCATATACTGCAGAAACAGGAAGGAGACATTGCCAGCAGTGAAGGAGTGAGCAGCAGCTGCTGATTTTGGTTCTGTGCAGGTCTGAGGGACTTACTGTGCCAGTGCTGCCCAGGGACAGGTGGCTAAGCTGCTGCGTGAGGGGAGCCATCATGGAGCTGGGCTGGATGGACATGGCGTGGTCCATTGTGGGGGTGAGGAGCGCCCCCTGGAGGCAGAGAGGTGGTCAGACACGGGGGGGACGGCTACCCCAGAGCTCAGGGGGTATAAGGTAACGCGGCGTCACTCACCGCTGGCTGCATGAGGTACGACTGATGGTGCATCCAGGAAGGGCTGTGCACCTGCGGGAGATTTGAGAGGCTTCACCTGAGAATCTCACACTCACTGAGGGTCATTTCTATCGGGGCTCTATGGCTCAGTGGGTTTGGATGGCTGCTTTGTGGCTGGAGGTTTTTATTGGACCCTTCAGCACGGCCCTTAACCCTAATTGGTCAGTCTGACCCTGCTTTCTCAACTGTATGTTTGGATAAACAAATAGTTACTCAAGCAATTTATTGTTATATGGGCAGTTCACAATTAAATTCTTATTCTGTTTGTTCCTGATACTGCACAAAATTAAAGAACGAAAAACAAAAAACAACAAACAAATAATACCACAGCAAAAAACATACATGATATACATGTCTACTGTAGACAAAAAAAAAATCAGTGAAGAAAATAGTTACTAATGTGAAATATGCAAAATAGTTGAATATTTTACATTTTAATTTTACATTTTACAAATAAATGCAAACTGTAAATTTACACGGCAACTGTGACTGGATTCAGATTCAGAGCTGGAGAGCTTTAGGACCCAGGGCGCGTGTTGGCTCTCTTACCTGATAGGACGAGACGGGGGAGTGCACATAGGGCGACAGGGATGTCTGTGCGATCATCCTGTTGGGAGTGATGCTGTACGGGGACGAGTAGAACCTGCATGATAAACAGAAGCTGACCATCACCTGTTTACTGTTACTACTGAGAAGCTCCACCAATTCTTCTTTCATGACTGAACCACGACAACAAATAGAAATACAGAGAAGTCTGACAGGCACTAAGTTTGCGCAAAAATGAGATGAAGCCCATGCAAGGTGGTGGTAACATCTGGGGTCTGGTCCCAAGCTGAGCATGATAATTAATTAGCTGCTAACTTTTTTAGTCAGTTTTCAGTATGTTGCAGGAAGAAAAATACCATCATTTTCATCACATAAGTTTATAGCATTACAGGGGACTGAAGTCCAAAATTCAATTAAAGTTCATCCTCCTGCTAACCCAGCGACGTAGACCACTGTTCTATCCTGAAAAAGGTTTGTGGTCTAGACCCAGACTAGTAAATCTCATCTAGAGCTGTAGTGAATCAGTAAAAATTGCTGCTTCATTTAAAATCATCATCTTTAAACATAATGGACTGCTGAGCCCCACACTGATCCCAAAACAGTCGACAGGACGTTTCCCTTGCACTGTGCCTCATGCCGTCTAGGCTGCTGGTGGAGCTGTAATTAAGATCTCCACCTGCACATACTCCAGCTCTGCTCGCCTAGCTGGGGGGCCTCTTCCCATCCCCTCATTTGCCTCTTTCTAAACTGCTTTCTTCAGGCTTCCCTCTTTCATTTCATCATTGCCTCTAACCCCCAGCAGCAACAATACTATAGGAAATAAAAAACTATATGTTCTGCACTCACCCATTCTGTAAGGCTGCTGCATCATATGTCAATGTCATTCCGCCCTAAGGAAACAATCATGCATAATAATCACACCAGTTATTACATATAAGGGTGATATTCCCATTTAACTTCACCAGTGTGGGCTGCAAGGTGGAGAATTTGCAACAGAAGTGGAAATTTCAAGTCTGTAAAGTACAAATCCAGACCAAGATTTTGTTTCGACCAATCAGCAGAGCACTTTTTGATTGCAGCTCCTCTCAGCCAGTAAGAGCCGCTCTCCTGGCTGGCAGTCTTCAGCATCTCACCGTTTCCCCGTCCCTGGGCCACGGCCTCCCATTCTGAAGGAACTTGCCCTGGTTCTGCCGCTTTTTTTGCCCTCCATCAGCAAACTTGCACAACAAGGGTTCTGTAGGCACTGTGGGCACAAATGAGAGTTTAAGGCCCAACAGAATCTTAGGTCAAATAAAAAAGAAAACAAATCCAAACCTAAACCTTACCAGCTAAAATGACATCTCACCTGGTATTCCTGGGGGAGTCTTTATGTATTTGCCATTAAAATGTTGAATGACGGATTCACACTTCTCTGTTGACTCCATCCTGCAAGCCAACACATTCATCTGAGTCTCTTACTCTCTCTGGGCAATGTAATTCAACTTATGGCCAAATGGGGGCAGTAATGCAAACATTTCATAACAACTGTTCCTAGGGTAATCTTAAAATCTACTTTTACCAGAAGTTATGCATCAGATCAAGTTTGCGAACACCGTGTACTTTCTTCCATTGCATGTGGAAGTCAGCATTTTCTCAGGCTTCACCTGTATATCATAAGAAATCTTCCGTTTCAGCCGGAAACCTATTAATAAATCAAGTTTCAAGGCAGATTTCAGATCCCTTCTAACAGGAACTACTGAAATATTTTCCGGCTGGATCCAGGAAATGCTTATTAATCCTATTTGCTGCAAATGATGCATTAAATTAAGCCTTATGCCTCTGGTTTCATTTTGACATCAATATGATTTCTACCCCCCCCTACAAAAAGGCTGTATAAAACATTCTCAGTGAGAGTTGTCAGCCTTTGAAACGGGAATGAAAAAGGGGAAGTGAATACTGCAGCGTTAGAAGATAAATTTGAGCTGCGCAGCCTTCCAGTCGCAGAGTAACGGGGAATAAATACTGCTAGGCCTACCTGGCAAACCCGACCCCGCGGCTCGTCCCATTCCCGTCGCGGAGAATGCGGGTGGAGATCACCTGACCGAAAGGCTTAAGCATCGCCTCCAGCTCTTGCTCGTCCATGGACAGCGGCAGGTTAGAGATGTACAGGTTGGTGGGGTCCTGCTCCTGTTGCTGTATGTGGGTGGTGGACAACAGGGCGGAGGCTCAGTGTTCGAGACAAACGTGGTCAAGTGGGTCCATGTTCAAGACAAACGCGGACAAGGAGGTGGAGGTGTTCAAGACAAATGAAAGCTCAGTGCTCAACACAAGCGCGGACAATGGAGCAAGCCTCCATGTTCAAGACAAACGGCCGTCTGCATGACTGAGACCTTCATTTGGTTACAAATAAAGTCTGATCCTTCATCCCAAATCCTTCATGTGCTTTGCTGTCAGACAAGTAACCTCAATTAATGACCTCCACTTCTCAATCAGGCACAAGGCTACAGCAACGCCGCGGCCACAGACATGCTTGACAGTGTAACAATGGCTCTGTACTTTTCCACATCTTTCATGGGAAGTGAAATAAGCAGCACAGATAAACGCATACAGACAATTCAGCAGAAAGACAGGGGACAGAAAGGGAAAAGCTCTTCAGAACTAATAAGGCGGTGAACTTCAGGGAAATCATTCACCCATATCTTACTCACTAAGTGCAGTATGTTAGCAGCCGGGGCTGAAATGCACTGTGTTTGGACACAATCTGAGACGGATGTTTACTGCAACCCCCCATCCTGTCGCTCCCACAATCCGCGACAAACCCAACATGTCGTTAACGCATGAAGAGGCTGCGTGCTTGCAGATTAGTCACTGGGGAGACTGCCATACTTATATGGGAAAGAAACACAAACTGTGAGGATTTTCGTTTCCCAGGATTCACCAGAGACGGTGGCATCACCACCCGAAATGCAGCAATGTCGTCTGTGTAGTTCATCCCACCTTTTGAAGGACCCTCCAAACACAATGCTTCTCAACGTTTATGTCTTTATTGTCTACCTGCTTAACAACGAGTTCACAAATCTTTTTTTTTTTTTATAAAGGAAACAGAACAGAAAATTTGCAGCAGAAAAGCCTTAGAAGTTTTTAGAATTGACAGTTTCCACCAACTGCATTGACTGTTATGTGGATGTAGGTGGACAATTATATAAATACATACCCGGGTTTATTTTTACAGGTACAGAATATTAATTATCCTGTAACATAATACACTGAGATAGTAAACTGGTTACTTGACACAAATTCATTGCAAAAATAAATACAGAGATCAAATACTGGTGTTTTTCTACGCAAGAGTGCTATTTTACTGCAGTGTATATTTACTGTATGGTGAGGCTCCATTGCATCTCAGCCAGATACTGGCGCAGCTGGATGAGAAACCTGATCCCGTCCAGCAGGACCCAAGGAACAGGAAAGACGAACACGAAACGTTTAGACACAGGAGCCCCAGCGAAGCGCACGGCAGCGACATTAATCACCACTGCGTTGGAACTGTTATAGGAACGCATAACATTCATAAACAGTGACGTCTGGAGCCAGAGCAGAGGGCTAATCCCCGTCTCGCCGTCCAGCAGGCATGAAGCTAAACACGATTCCTGGAAGCTGGTAACGAAAGGTGAGGGAGGACATGTGAAGATACGGATATGTACTGTACAGCGGCTGGAAATGGGAAACTGAACTC
>JAODKL010000088.1:78820-98691 GCA_026780765.1 Petrocephalus schoutedeni
AGAAGATGGCTGTACTCAAGTTGAACTCAGTCCTCTGGGAAACTCCTCTCCACACTGTGTCATTTTACTGCGTAGTTGGGGGCAGTGTGCATGTCTCCTCACACTGGTGGGGGGGGGGGAAATGCATCAGGGAAACACAGCAAGGGAATGTAGCCCATCCAGCTAAAAAGATACTCTTTGTCTTTGCTGCAGTTGTGAGGATGCCCCCCCGCCTGGCCTGGCCCGGCCCCGCCCCTCAGCCCGGCCTGGCCCCGCCCCTCAGCCCAGCCTGGCCCTGCCTCTGAGGCAGCACATTGCTTTACGCTGAACTGTACAGCCCCTTCATGTACCCAGAGAGCACTTGGCACATTCTTGAAGCTGCAGACGCCCCAAGTGCTGGGATGACATGCACAGCACTCACTGATGATGTGGCCAGCAGCGCCCTATCAATTATTAAGCGCATTTTCCACATCAGAATAAAAAATAAGGAATGCAATCTAGGCGACAGTACGGTACATTTGCAGGCGCACGGATCGTCGTTACTCCAGGCGGGCCCGCCAGTATCCCGTAAAAGAGGAAAATCAATCGCATTCGTGAGCGAATGCTGCCTGGAAAACACAATGAAGCAGTTCAGCAGCCTTGGTTTTGGAAAAGGCCGATTTAAATGTGAGCCCTTCCTGACTGGTCCAGGAGTGAGCTGTTCCCTGTTATTTCAGCTCACTGCGGAGGGGGGCAGTTTCCTGTCGCTTTCAATTATTCAAGCTCCAGAAATGGCAGGAAGCAAACCCCTCCCTGTCCCACCACAGCTGGGGCACCAGCAGGCAGTGACACCCCAAACCTGTAGGCCCAGGTTACACTTTGCGTTAAATGGCCACACTAAGCATCATATATATACATATATGCATTAACATATCACTGAGTGACCCCAGTCAAAGAACTAAAGTTGCCAAAGGTCTCGTATTTAGTTTGTTTACTTATAGCTAAGGTTAGAGCTGAGTAGGGGTTAAGGGTGTCATAGTTGGGATTAGGGTTATATCCATGGAAATTAATGGCGAGTCCCCATAAACACTCTGTGTGTGTGTGTATATATGGTGCGCTGTCTGTTTGATCTCTATCAGACATACACAGCAGATGAGTGATGCTCAACTGGAAGGCTCACAAGCCCTGATTAGTGATTGGCAGAGAGCCACCAGGACCAATCAAGGCATCAAGGATGTGTCAGCAAGCCCCAGGTTGGGGAATAAATGGCCACGCCCATGCTGTCCCTCCCGCCCCCGTTCATACCAGCATTCACCGGAGCTGCTGACGTCTATGTCACGGGAACCAAGGCCATCCTGCCCCCCCGCCCGGCTTGGCACGCCAGACCCGTGGAGAAAATGCGGTCGGGCCCTTGTTGGGCCAGTTGGGCGACATTCCACTTATTTCAGGTGCTGCATGGGAAATGACATCCTACAGGAGGGGCAAGCTCTTGCTCCCAGGCTCACTACCCAGTTGGTGCCCCCTGCCCGTGTGAGTCACCGGCAAGTCTTCAACCCTCACTGCTCTTTGAAAACCCCCATCATGGCCTGTCCTGAATTAGCGTCACTGAAACCCCTGACAGTGTAACTGTAAAGGTGAATGGCAGGTTCATGGGCCTCTGGCCCGGTGTACCTTCTGCAGGATCACATGACTGTAATATCACCAATGACATAAGAGCAGCACGAGAGAAATGTGACACAGACTCCCACATTTCACAGAGAGACATGCTGAGACACCCTCAGCAGAACAGTGCTGGGAAATCACAGTCCAGAGGGAACAGCGCCATGCTCTGCTCCACCCCGCAGAATCCCCTAGTGTGACTGCCCTTCAAGCCCTAGGGCCGTAGATGACAAAGAGCCATTTTGGCTGACAGAGAGCATGGACACAAAATTACGGGCCGCCCCCCAGCTCTGGGAGGCCCACTGCCGGAAGGTCATTCACAGCGGGGGCCGGGGCACGCTCCAAGGAGGGGCCAAACGAGGGCCACTAAACGGGACCAGCCTGACGGGACAACGAGGCCCCTTTTCTACAGACAGATGCCAACAGAAAGGAGCGGCAATGGGTCAAATCAAGGGGACACCCAAAGAAAGGGGAACCAGAGAGAGACCAGAGAGAAAACAGGAAGAGAACAGAGGGAGAACAGAGATAATACAGAGAACAAAGCGAGACCACAGAGCGAATACAGAGAGAATAGAGAAAACAAGGGAAGACACTAGAACACAGCAGAGACCACAGGGAGCTTACTGAGAACAGAGAGACAGCAAGTAACAGAGAGGAACCACAGAAAGACCACAAAGAGAGCACAGAGACCACAGAGAGAGCAGAGAGAGACCACAGAAAGACCACAAAGAGAGACAGGAGGAATACAAAAAACAGAGAGAGATCACAGAGTGCAAGGGTGTAAATCTGGGTATTTTGTTGTAATAAATATAAAGTTAGTTAAGCTTTTTCCCTATGCCAAAGTAAAAATATTTTAGCAAAACATTAGCACCCTGTGCCATCCATAATGTCTGTATAAAAACAAAAGTAAGAAAAACTATGATCTTAACGTAACTCACTAGCGATGTAAGAACTGCATGAGCATAACATGCGATGTTAGATTTAATATCCAACATCGTCCAGCTGTACACTACAGCTATTTTTCGAATTCAGTACAAAATGCCCTGCCTCACATGGTGCTTTTATTCAGTGTTGGTACCATTTTTTACAGCAGTGGAAAACCAACACAAAATAAGTACCAAACTGGTCTGACATTGTCACTCATGGGCGGTTACAGATGATGTCATGTGGCACCGGTACCAGCCCGTGGAAATCCAACACAAAGGAAGTACCGAAAGTACGGTACTTGCTGCGGTGGAAAAACCCGAGAGACCACAAAAAGCAGAGAGAGAGAGAGAGAGAGAGAGAGAGAGAGCAGAGATAAACCAGAGAGAATACAAAGCTAGTACAGACATGACAGATAGACCAGAGAGATCACAGATAGATCAGAGAGAGAGAGCAGAGAGAGAGAGGAGAGAGAGCAGATAGATCAGCGAGAGAGAGAGCAGATAGAGAGCAGATAGATCAGAGAGAGAGAGCAGACAGAGAGCAGATCAGATAGAGAGCAGATAGATCAGAGAGCGAGCAGATAGATCAGAGAAAGGGAGCAGAGAGAGAGAGCAGATAGATCAGAGAGAGGGAGCAGAGAGAGCAGAGCAGATAGATCAGAGAGAGGGAGCAGAGAGAGCAGAGCAGATAGATCAGAGAGAGGGAGCAGAGAGAGACCACGGAAAGTGAGCAGAGAAACCAGCAGGTCTCCAGGCAAAATTAAAGTTAATTCAGCAAGCTGGGTGCATATTACAGTTTAGGGTGACCTATCAGCTGAATGATGGATTTAATCACCCCGGATTAATATCAGGGGATTCTAATTTTTTTGTGGGGTGATGTATGGGCAGGAATAAGGGAGACAGAGAAGCGCGCCAACCCCAGTGTGACGTTATTTACGCTGAAATAATGCTGCTAATAACTGGTCACAACTTCACATTCTTTATTTCAAAAAGAGAATGTTCTGGAATCCGGCTCATCTGAATACACCAGAAAACAAATCGGGTCCCAAGCGGCACCCAGCGATGTCAGCCTTTCCAAGAGCGCGAGAGCAAGAGGTGTCCTCTTGCAGGTCGGGGGGGGGGGGGGGGGTGGGGGGTGTTTAAAAACCAACCTTGGCCATCTGAGCCTGCACTCCACTGGCCTTCAGTGCCGTGACAGCTTTCTGTGCTGCAGCCGGGCTGTCGAAATCCACAAAGCCATAACCTGTGGGGAGAAAGTGGGACTGACGATGATGCTGTGGGGGGGTGGGACACACACACACACACACACACTCATGCAGGGCCTTTACGCACCCACAATGGATAACGGTTACAGTGTCCTGTGTTTCCCTCCCATTATTATAAAAAAGAACAAGTGATACATAGCCGTCATAACCAATGCGATGAAACTCAAGTCTCACCTTTACACTTGTTGGTGGTCTTATCTAGGATGGCCTTTGTCGACACTATTTTTCCATACCTGGGGGGCAGGCAGAATGGGAGGGGGGGGGGGGGGTGGAGAAAGACATACAAAAATTGAGCTCAGGTGATACATGAGAAACATGTGAACTTCTCAGGTCTTTCAGGATTCCAGGAAATACCACAGGGCTTCTGCCTCTGTTCTTTAATCACCGCGGAAACCAGACGAAGGAGGCGGACGGTCATCATCGGCCCCGACGCCACGTCACGCTTGTCTGTCATGCTTGTCTCCCGTGTCAGTCACCTTTGCCCTAAACCCTCTGCTAACCCGATAGCCCCGCCCCCCTGAAAGATGTCCATGGACACCCCAGCATCGCCTTCCCCTGAGAAACCCAGACGGGTGGATGCTGCGCTGCGAGGCAGCACATGCCGGGACCCTGGCAGTTCCCAGGGAGGCGTAACTGGACCCCGCTGCCATGTTAACAACCTCCGAAATGCATCCTCCGAGTCCCATCCTCCCCCACTTCGCCTCATTTTAAGTCCATGATCTCCCCTTAAGAACAGAGCTATGAGGTCAGCTGGGCTGTTTTAGGTTGCACCTCCGCGTCCATGTCCCTTTGCCAGCTTGATTTATCTCCAGCATCTTTACCAAGTTTGCTTCTGTAGCTGTATCCAAAACATAGGGAGGCTCTAGACCCCCTGCGACAAAGGAGGCTTGGTGCCGGACAAGGAGAGGGTTTGGTCCGCCTCCAACAATCAGAGACTACTGAACCTGACTTTTTCGTATGTCTGCGCAATATGACAGTATTACAGCACGCAGTAGGTTAAAAGGAAACATGGAGGTCTATCATACAGCATTTTTGCAACACCACCATTTATTCTCTGTGCTTCAAAAGTGTGCAACTTTCGCACAGAGATGCACGCAAACAAAGTGTCAAAGTGCACATGCAACATGAGCATCATGTGAGAGGCCAGCGCACTGTTTCGGATCTTGAATGAAAGGTAGAGGTAAGACTTTCTTCACCAACATTACATTACCTGTAAAAATTATGAATGACGGCAGAATTTCCTCATACCTAATCCCCAAAGGATACACACATAAGCATAAAGATACACAAACAGATAAATATGCAGGAATAATTATGTATAATTATACAGCATTTAACTATCATACAATTTCCCTTGTATCAGTAAGGGTTTGCTGAAGATCACTCAATGCAGATTAGAGCTCTACACAGAGAGCAGACTGCCAGATGCTCCAGCTGGATTCAGGGAAGGACGAGAAACAAGGAATGTCATTGCTGATGAAAGCTGGATAACGGAAACGACCTGGGATTGCCATGGTAACCATGTCAAACTATGGAATGTGCTCAAGAAAATGGTCGAACTAGAGCATCTAATTGGCCTTAGGAAGAATCCCAAGGCTGGAAAAGAAGCTGCAGTCACGTAGGAATATGGAGACTGTCCGGTTCCAGGCTGGTGAAGGAAGGAGATGAGGGTGCATAATTTCAACATGTCTGTTCATCTTCGAGACAGGAGACATAATGAAAGAGCGGGACAGGAAGAATGTAATATGGTCTTGAAATCGACAGAAGAAACATGAAGGGCTTCAGGACGCTGATGACACCAGAAAGATCTTAAGATCTGAAGACTCTTATAAGCAAAGTTAAATATCTGAGTGCAAAAATGGGACAATAGCTAAATGAGATGAGAAGAAAGGTTATTACCACAGGAGCAATGGTTAACTAAGGGTAAAGCAGAATGTACTGAATATAGACATTTTTCCCTCCTTGGATTAATTTACATTTCACATGCTTAGCAGACACTTTTGCCCAAAGCGACATACAAGTGAGGCAAATGGCACATTACAAGCTGCATGTTGTCGAGGAGACACCTAGACTGCAGCTAGGCTGAGCTTCCAGTGAATGCCCAGGTACAGGTGTAAGCAGGATTGGTGCAGGAGCCACAGAACAACTTCTAACAAGGCAATTGCACAATGAGACTATAATGAGTAGAAGTGCAACACAAAAACATTCAGGAAACATGAAGAGGCATCTGGCTAGTGGAGGAATTCATGGAACAGATGGGTCTTGCGGCATTTCTTGAAGACGAAGAGAGAGTCTGATGACCGGACCTGGTTTGGCAGCTCATTCCACCATCGGGGAACCACACAAGAGAACCGTTTGGGGTGAATCAAGCATCAAAAAAAGGTTCCAGCAATCAATAAATACATTGCGGAATTGCACTGAGCAGAAATGCGATGAAGTAAGAAAAATATCCTCATGAGTACTGAAGTATCTCTAAGAACGAAGATCAGAATAGTTCAAAATACATTTCCTATCACTCTTTGGGGATGTGAAAGTAGGCCTATGGAGCAAATGGGCAGGAAGGGTACTGATGCCTTTGAATTTCGGACTTACGAAAGACTTAAGAATAGGTCTGCAATGAAAACAAACATGTGGATTCTTGATCAAATCAAGCCTGGATTTTCACTCGAAACACAAATGGCCAGACTGAGGCTGCCCTTTTTTGGGCATATTATAAGAAGACCCAACGCACTGGAGACAACCACACTGCCTGCAAAAGCTGAAGGTGAAAGGGGAAGAGGATGAAGTAACAGAAACAAGCGGGATGGACTCGGGCACCACAGCAAAAGTGCCACGAAAATAATCTCACTTCAGATCTGAGCTCCAGTGAGGTGAAATCTGGGATAATTCCGATTCGCCTCCATCAGCTTTGACATACACACTTGCAATAAGACAAGAGCAGATGACTGGCCCCAGTGAGCAACAGATGCATAAATAAGCTCGAGTTAGCAGGTTTGGGTCCATAAGTGGAGTTGGGGATCTGCTTGGGGATCTGCCCCTGCATCATTGGGGCATTGGGCATAGGGACAGCTCTCAGCCGGGTCACGAGCGACAGGCCTTTGCCAAGAATGTGAGCATAGCAGCAGAACCACACAGCCCCCTCCGTCATGGTTGGGCTGCCCTGCTACATGCTAGTGGGGGTCAGAATCTGGAAAGTCTCTGACCTAACCTAAGTGCATGGTGACCAGCAGCTGAATTGGCCTGGTGGGAAGGTAGGGCTTTAAATGTGTTCCGCATTGCACTCCTCTATTCTGGTCCCGGATACCTGAGCTCTGCTCAGCTAATCCATCTGCTCCCTTCCCTATCACTTTCTCCTGAACTTCCTACCTTGCTGAGGCGACAAGATTGTGACATTCGCAGCCCAAAAGGCCAATCCGAACCAAATATCACACAAAAAAAAGCGACATTTTCAACACTGGTGATGTTACTTTATTAATGAATAACAAAAATTACAAAACACTCAACATACTCTAGACTCCAAAAAACTTTAAATTGAAAGAGCTCAGATCTATTGACACAGACAGATCCCAGCCATTAAATTTTTTTAAAGACTTTAAAAACTAAAAACTTGAGTATAATTACAGCCAACCAAAACATACAGAAAGTAAACTCCATCACATGAGGTGACCAAACACCAACACCAACCATAGGCCAACTGGCAATACATCTACCTTTATTTAATTCAGTAACAAAAATATAAAATTAAAGTAATAACGGTGCAGGCGGAGAGGCAAGTGTGTTTTGCATGCTGCATCATCACTTGTCACATGTGAGGAACGTCAGCTTCACGGCACCCGCGTTCCGTAAACATCACCTCAGAGCCCAACCTGATTTCCCAGCCTCCCTCCACCGTGAATCACGTGACCCTGGGAAGCCTTAGGAGTCTCCGCATCATTGTTCTGATGCCTTGGAGTCACCGCCCTGCTTTTCCCCTTTGCGCATTTCCTGTCGGGCCAGGCCGGAATTTTTTTCAGCTGGAAAACGCCAGGCTGCCCGCCCCTCCCCCTACATCTCCCCCTCGCTGTGCCTCGCCGAGGCAGACAGAAACGTGCACGCACATTCTCACCGCACGCGTGCACGAGGAAGCTCGCTCTACACGCAGTCTGCACAGGATGTTTTAGAGGTGCCACCACTCTCGCTCTCTCACTCTCTCCTACTCTCTTGCTCACTTTCTCACTCCCTCTCACTGTCTCTCACTCTCTCGCTCCCTCTCACTCCATCTCAAGGTCTCTCACTCCCTCTCACTCTCTTGCTTGCTCTCTCACTCCCTCTCACTCCCTCTCACTCTCTTGCTCGCCTTCTCTCTCTACGCAGCTCCGGGATCCTGTTTGCTTCAACCCGTACGGACAGGCCAACGCTGCACATGCATGTGGGATAGCCAAAAACGGGAGCGGTCAGCTCCAGCAACCAAGAGACGGATTGGAGCCATCAGGCAAGACATTTGTCTGCTGGTGCTGGTGCGATACTACCTTCGGGGTGGAGGGAAGGAGGGAAGGAGGGAGGGAGGGAGGAGCTTGGAAAAAAAGTTAATGATTGAGAGAAAAAGAACTGTAAAGGATAGAGATAAAGTTGGGGGCAAATGTAAAATAAAGAAAGAGGAGATGGATACTAAGCTATTTCTGTAGTCACAGGATACGCAGAGACAGGAAGAATTTTATTTGCTTTCTGGCAGTTGTCGCCTCCAGAGAGGACAGGCTGACTGGGGTGGGGAGGGGGGGTCAGTGGGCGTCTGGTTCTGGTGGTACCGGCCTAAACGACTGGTCTGAAACCCGAGCCTACGTGGATTTTTCTGCCGGTTCCCCCGGGAGTGTACCGCCCTCCGCGCTGAATGTGGGAGCCGGGCAATTAAGCGGCTTTTAAGTCCGTCTATAACTCCTACTCTGCCTGCGTCTCCACACTGCTGCCCCCGTCAGCGAAAAAGCAGATAAAACAGCATTAAGATAAGAGAACGGCTAGCCTGGGCCTGCAAGGCCCAAACGTTTGTGTGCATAGGATCGGAAAAGGAAGCTATTCCTCATGCGCATCTGTCTGCATACATGCAGCCAAGCTCAGAATCCCGGCCGTTCTCTCGTGGTCCTGTGGATGGCAGGGGAGGGTGTCTCTGCTTCTACAAAAGGGTACATCATATTTCACCGCATTTGCCAAAAAATGGGGGGTGGGGGTGGGGGGTCATGTCCAGATACGTAAGACAAGCAACCCTCACTCCCCCGTCCCATCCTGGCTTTGGTTTCAGATTTTCATCCCATCCCGTCCTATTCTAAGGCGCATCTATATCCTCCGCATAGTGGTACTCACAGAGACACGCATCCACCCTGACCTGACGAAATGTACCGGGAAGGAGCGGAACCAGCCACAGGAAGCAGACCGGCGCGGGATGCAGTACTCACGGCTGGCACAGCTTGACCAGATCCTGGTCTGTAGTGCCTGGGTGCAGCCCACGTATGTACAGGTTGGTCTTGCTCAGTTGTTCTCCTCCACCGCTGCTGCTGTTACTGCTGCTGTTGGTGTTGGGACTGGGGGGTGCCATCTGCTGGGCGGAGGACACATAGGCCTGCTGAAGAGAAGAAAATAAGGACTTTGCGTGAAAATAGTCCCGGTTCATTAAGAAATACTCATTGGGAAGAAGAGAAAAGTGGGATCAAAGCAGACAGTGGGTGGAGCTATCATACACAGCCAGTCACATGGTTGATGTGGTTTATACGATTGGTTCGTCTGGGCCATTATGTAGAAACCCCGCCCACCGTGGGCTTCAAAGGCTCATGTCTCACACATATCGCTGCACATAGAACATGTTTACAGACGACAGCGTGATTCCACACAAAAGGTCAGGAGGTATATAAAACGCGGGAGAGACGTGAGGGAGACACGCGGAATGCCAAGTAAGCTGGGGCACAAAGCCACAAGCGGCTGAAACCTGACAGACACCATTAAGGAACTTTTCATAACGAGGGAAAAGGAGGAAATGGGGGCGAACTGAGGCAATGATGTCAACATCTACAACACTCCACTTGCTCCTCGGGGGAGCAGCACCCCAGCCAAAGCAAATGCTTCAGTTATAGAGCAAAAGTGAGCCTCTCATTACTGAGACACATGAAAACTAAGCTTTAAAAACTCTAAATGACAATGAATGACCTCATACATCAGGAGCAAAATCCTGAGCACTGACAAAAAGCACTGACAAATAAAGCACTGACAAAAATTGCAAAGAAATGCAGCATGTTTCGATGTGCATATATATATATATATATATATATATATATATATATATATACATAAATGAAAAACAATATATATATGAGGAAAAACAAACTAAATTTACAGGGACTTTTGAAAGGAGATTTTTACACTGAGTAAGACCTCACTGGATGTGTGAATGTTGTCCTCTCCGCACACGATACAGATTAGTATGGGAGTGCTCCTCAAAATGGAGCCGGCTTCAGAAACAGGTTCTGCAAGACCTCACGTTTCGAACTCGTGCACGGAGCAGCCTCACAGTGAGCAGGGTGACTTAGCTCAGGAACGAGGTGTGGGGGGGAGCGAGGGGGGTTACGACTAACAAACCAGCGGCGTGCTGTGTGAGCCAGCCTGTGTACACAGGGCGTGTGCCGGTGCGGGGAGCGCGACGCCATTTTTTATTTCAGCCAAGTCGACAGTTACTTCATGTTCAGCCTCACAAATAAAGGGGGGGGCGGGGTGCATCTTAAATACAAGTAAACAAGGAATACATTTTTGTTTTTCATTTTTGCTAATGCTAATACACTAATATTATTCTTTTTGCACTTGTGATCTTTTTGTTAGTTTTCAACGAGTCTAGCTATTCAACTCTGACCCCCTCTCATTAACATGCTGATGTTTTTTGCCCAAATAACTGACATTGACCGGACATTTTCACGTGATTCCCTGTGTGAAAATCCCAGGAAGGCAGCTGTTTCTGAGATGTCTGGCACCAGCGATCACACCGCATTCAAAACCGCTGAGATCATGCATCTTAGCCGTTCTAATGCTTAGCCAAACAGTAACTTAAACTCTTGAACCTGCCTGCATGCCGTATGTATTCAGCTGCAGCCTTATGATTGGCTGGTGTACTTTATACATGGGCCAATGACTGCGTGACGAGCAAAAGATGACATTTGGGAGCCAAGCATTAGGACTGATTGCACAGAGCACAGGTTGCTCCCCAACTGATCCCCAAGGCCACACGGGCACCAGGAACAAATCAGACGTAAATCGGAAAACGAACAAACAGAAGCACCCACATAAGTGCCACAGAATACAATTCCTAACCTGGTATCCGGGCTGGCAATGCACTTAGAAAGTTAATCAAACTGACATTTCAGTTATTCAAAAATCTTCAAAAACAGTGTTAATAAAAATCTGGGCTGGGCAATAGCTGGCAATATTTTTAGACAGAATAGCTGACTCCTGACTCGATTCTGCTTCAAGGTCTGTTAATTTCAAACCAAATTAATCATCAACCATCTCAGCTGACCCACATTAACTGATACAACTGAGTGTTTATTAAAAAAGACGAAGCACAGAAGACACATTTACGTAGAGTGATTAACCCCACCTCCTCCAATTTTTAATGATCAGACCTGACTCGTTTGCTCTCCTTGTATGCTCTCGTCACATATCACAGAGTAAGATACCATCTAAACCTATTCATATTCAAATGCTCATGGAAATGTCACATGATTCTGAGGGCCACTTCAATAATGAATCCAGGGTTAGCATGAACATCTCTGTGGCATGGTGATTACTTGACCCCAGAGCACTAATTTAGAAAGGAACAGGCATTCTCTGCATTTGTTGGGGTTTGTTTTGTTTTATACACAGGCCACATTATTTAAACGTCCACAGTCGACACCTTTCGTTTCAACACCCACAAACGGGATGACTGAAAACTGAGAAATGCCACAGATTGCGGTGGTTATGAGATACCAATAGCCTGGTGTCTCGCTTAAGAGACGATATAGATTCTCTTCCCTTCCACCACGTCAACCACCCAAATTGTTTCGGGTTTCGCTATACATACTAACACAATTGTCGGGCCACAAATATTCCTCTTTCGTGTAACAGAATGAAATATAATATCAACCCAAGGCCTGATTACTTCAACTCATCAACTTTATCCAAACAATACTTTGACAAAAACCTTCTGCTCCCCTTCCAACTGATACAGACCTGTGTACTTTTCCCTGTGTAATTAATTTCTTCCTTCTCTCTCCAATACCATCCTAAAAGTGCAACCCGCTGGATCCGCCTGCCTTCAAGCCCAGCATTTGCGGGCCGGTCACCAGTCTCGATTTCGGCAGCAGGCTTTTACTTGGCTCCAAGGCTGCCGCAGCGATATCATTTTGGGGAACTCAGGATGGTCAGACTCCAGAAGGAGCCCTGCTAAAAATGAATCTGTGTGCCATTTTTACAGCCCACCGGCGAGAGTCGCAAAACGACGAGACCCAACCCAACTCAGCGGACAGCATCATTTCCAGAGCAGGAAGCGATTTCATGGAACGTTTTTTTGCTAGACAAGCAGAGAGACGGTAATCTGCAGGTAGGGCGCAGATAATTCTGCCAAAAGTGCAATAATATCCAACTGAATCAGAGGTAAAAAGATCATGATAAAAAAAAATGCAAGACAGGACAAGTACATCTTTGAAAGCAATGGCTAGCCTGATTATAGCTCTGCAACCAGACACGCTGCTCCATAGCACTCCCCGCACTCTTCCCGGACCATGCAGACGGCCACAGTGCAGGTGCCTCATGAGATTATTAGCAAGACCCGCACAGTCCTCCCCCCTCACGGGTTGCCTTTTTGGGCCCGCCATTCCTCTTCCAATTTATTCCTCCTGAAAGGTTAATGGGAGTGTGAAATATTTGATTACAGCCGGCCGTGTGATCAGACTACAAAGGAACAATAGGCGAAACCAGAAGGTCACAGAGCGGCTCTGAAATGGTTGGGAAGAGTCTCAGCTGGGGGGCAGGAGGGCAGCGGGCGAAGAATGGACCAATTCACCCTAATTATGAAGCGTTACTCCTCTCGGTTTCAGCAAACTGCCCCCCAGCCAAAACAGCCGGCAGTCGGCATCCCGATTCGTGCTGGGAGACTGCCCTGCCGACTCCAATACGCTTCAAAACGTCAACGTAAACAATGGGCCAAACGAGAAACAGACCATCGGCCCACGGCTTTTCCAAGCAGCCATAAGCGCTTCCTGTAGCTCTAAAACAGTCTCCCTGCGTGCCGCAGAAACCCGGTTCATTTACGGCGTAAACACGCCAGTAACTCTACACTGGGATCTCCAGACTAATTGGAGCCTAAACTCGTTAGCCGGATGCACTCGTGACGTCTGTGCCAGCCGGCCAGCAGCGTTCCCCCTCCCTGTGCCCGGGACTCCTGAGCCGGACGCCAGGGGTGTCAACCCGGGCCCGAGTAGAGGACAGAAACCGAAACGAAGAAAAGAGTGAGGCAGCTATAGACACGTGCCCCGAAAAGCCCAACGTCAGCTCCTCCCCTTCCTTCTTCCGGCGACTCCGCAGCTAGGATTCAGACTTCCCCTACGCCGCTATGAGTTCCACTACGCTGCTCATCTTGCATTCCGGAGGTCCGGCGGCTCTTCGGCGGTGCCGCCTTGCGTGCCAGGGTTTATCTGGATCCCCGGTCACACCCACCACGATATATGGTCTACAGGAACGTAAGGTACTGCCGATTATGTGGCGCCATAGGATCAGCGACCCAAAGGAGGGCTGGTTTTACATGGCGCCCGGTTCAGCCGAGTGTTTGGTTCAAAGAGGCCCGAGGTGCTGGGTGAGCTGTTGGTTTGGCAAGGGTAATGTTACGGCCATTCCTGTGGCCCGACCCTGATTTCCCCTGACCTCAAGCTGCCAAGCCACAGGCTTTTCATCAAGGCACCTCAATACGGAAGACTTCCTTCCAACAGGCCCTGTTTTCTTTTTCCGTCACGCCCCTCCGGACAAGCGAGAGCTGGGTCACCGGCGGGCACCTCCTTCCCGGCAGACCGGGGGAGTCGCTCACCTGCCACTATTGTTACCAGACAGCAGGCCCTGTGCGAAATACTGAGACAGGGACCTCCAACTGAACCCGGCAAACGGCGTCACGGCGAGGCCCACGGGATCCTCTATCCGAAAACATGACTCACTGCAGGTTTGCACGGCTGTGGCCGAGTACATCTGTACACGGGCACCACGAAAGGGGCAAAACGCCGCCCTTCCTGTGCTATTGGTCTGCACAGAAGCCGCAAAGTCCACCCACTCATCCCACTCATGGGACTATTTGTCTAACAAATTAATTAATACTAGGAGAGCTTTCCCCCGTACAGATTACTCAGAGTCCAATGGAGAAGTCAGAATCTCTCCAGCAGAACCCCAAACCCCCATCCTGCCTCTGTGCAGGTTATCTGAAGAGTCAAACTCTCCGACAAGATCACCTATCCCCCCCCTCCCAGGTCCTTCCCACAGAAATCTCAGCCTTGAATAGTATGCCAGTCCTGAAAAATTAATCACCCTGTGTGGGAACACTTTGAATGAGGGACCACTTGTTTTCCCTGCTCTCCCTTTATCCTTCTGCTCCATACTGTGTTTTTTATCTCCTTTCTTTTATCCAGTGCTTAGTGCTCTTTAAATTGGATTTGTATGGTTCCCAAAGGGCTTGGGGAGGAAAGGCATTTATCCACAGCCACGCGGGGCGTGGCTTCAGCCGAGAGCTTCGCCCCATCTGCCGGCTCCGATTGCCGCCATCGTGGGCATCTCCTTCTACCAGGGAGGGGTTGGGGAGGGGGGTGCTGGCATCTCCTGTGACATCTGCGTGAATGTCTTCAGAGGAGGTGTTGAGTGGGCTCCAGCAGACAACTCAGACAGCCTCGATCTGCCTCTCCAGACCGGAGATTTCCGGAGTGAAAGACAAAAATGAATGAAATCTGCCGACTCTCCGTCAATCAATCCATCTTACATAAGTGCTTATCCTAATCCAGGAGGCCTGGAGCTTTTCCCACTAAACCTAGTCCACATGGCAGGGACCCCCTAGAAAGGGATGCCAGTCCATTGCGCGCGCACACACACACACACACACACACATAGAGATACAGACACACAGATGCAGTCACACACACACACACATACAGATACAGACACACAGATGCAGTCACACACACACAGACACACACATACAGATACAGATACAGTTACACACACACAGACACACACATACAGATACAGACACACAGATACAGTCACAGACACAGAGACACACACATACAGATACAGACACACAGATGCAGTCACAGACACACACATACAGATACAGACACACAGATACAGTCACACACACACACAGACACACACATACAGATACAGACACACAGATACAATCACACACACATAGACACACACATACAGATACAGACACACAGATACAGTCACACACACATACACACACTCAGACGTCCAGTCCACATATTCATATCTTTATGGGGACGCGCCATTCATTTCTATGTGTGTAACTCTAATCCTAGCTATAACAACCTTAAGACATACCCAGCCCTAACCTTAACCATAAGTAACCAAACAAAATACAAAACTTTTGGCATTTTTAGTTTTTTGATTGCATTCACAGACCTTTCTGGGGACCTGAAAAACACACACACACACACAGTCAATCACACAGACACTGAAATTAATCACACAATATGGGTTATAGTTGAATATCCCTGTTTTTACTGCAGTTACAATTAAAATGCAAAATGTCAGAACATTAGCAGAGTTAGACAGAAGGCAAACTAGGCTCTCTAACATCTCATTTTTCTTTTTAAAAGGGCTAATGTGTTAGCAAATTGAATGTCTACCGGCCTCCATCGCAAAGACAGTCCCCTCTCAAACTGCTTACGGCCTGGTCTGCAAGACACACTGCCTGGTGACAAGACATTGGCAATGAGCCCGGGTCACCGACCGTCCCCAGGCAACCACGTCCAACACCTTGATGTTCGCATTCCGAAGTACTGAGACGGATACCGGTCTTAATGCGGCCTACACCACTTCATTAAGACCACAATCTCTGGGAAGCCCTTTCAAATACTAGGAAAAGCAATTAAGCATGGGACAGAGAATTAGTACGATATTTGCCTTCTTCCTTTGAAAGTTACCTTCAAAATTGCACATGAATATTTAAAAGCTTAATGCTTTTACAGAAAAGCTATGCGGAAAACCATAAACAAAATATAACTTTGGGGTCCTTAAGGGAATTAACACATAGCAGTGCTATCCATTAGCAGTAATGATCACCCGAAGACTGATGTCATAGGTCAAAAGTCAATCACTGTGACATAAGCATAAACCAGTCAGTAAAAGGAGAATTTAGTTATTTGACTCTTGACCCAGAGGGTGAGTTCATGAGACTGTGGGGCCAATCACAGCTCTGAAACAATTCTGCAAAATACCACCATCAAATTAAACAATAAAACTGACAAGCGGCGCTTCTGAGCAAATCATTCATTCCTGCATGGAGCTGTGTGTGCCTCTGCATTTTTTTCCATAAAAGTGTGCAATTTAACTGCCAATCTCATGAATGTTAATAAACAGTTGGAGTTTGAATTTGGACTCCGGAATTCTCAAAAATAATAATAGTCATTCTCAGAATTTATCTAAGATTGCCTTGAGTCAAACTATATCCAGAAATTCAAACCATACATTAAAATGCAATCCAAGAAAAAGTTTTTTGTACACTACTGGCCAGCTGGGTGTCTTAAAGTTAAAATACATCCTTCTTGGATACACAGGGCTTGGGAAGATCTCACAATAAGCACAGTCTTCTAACAGACACCTGAACAAACAAGACAAAGTACCGGCCAGTAAATCCTTTTATTTAGGTAAGACCATCTTAGCAGCGCAGGGAAGCTACAGAATGTTAGCCTTGCTATGTAGCCGGTTTGCCTCCAGACAGCCACACCGCACGCTGATTTTTAAATAGCTATTTAAAATATATACTCATGGATATTACAGCTCTTGCTGTTATCTGCCTGAAGCCCCATGTTAGGTCCCGTGACGGTTAAGGGAAAGCTATAATTACATTTCAGTTTTATTCAGGGAATGTGACACAGCTTCAGTTCAGTGTTTCACTGACCAACCTAAAAAAAAAAAACATGAAAACTGGCAATGAGCATATTACAGAACACAGAACACAGTTATTTAAAAAAATATATAGTTATAAAAAGGCCCTCCATACCTTAAAAAATTACAAATATTTAAAATAGCGAAAGACATATGAGCCGTTTTGCAGAGATATACACAGACCAATCAGCTGCCAATACCCGTCCCCGCCGAAAGTCATCCTCTCAGGCGTGCATCCTGATTGGCTGGTATGGAGCAGTGCAAAGCATCCCAATTGGCTGGTACAGAGCAGTGCAGAGCATCCCCATGTCAGCCGAGCACTCAGGTGGCTCATTACAGAAGAGCTTTATCTTGCAGAACCGGAGTTTTACCACGATCCCTCAGAGGTGCCAAACAGAAGCCGACCGCTCGGCATTCTGGGTGTAAGGTGAATCCCACCCGGAGGAGGAGGGGAGACATTAACAGGTGACATGGGGAGGGGGAGGGTTGGCTTTATCGATGCACCACTCCTGCTGTTCACAATAACCGGTGTGTCCCCCTGGGGGAGGGGTGTTCTAGCTGAGAGCAGTGGAGGTGAGAGAGGGAGGGGGGAGGCTGAGTCAATAACAAACATGCACTCTCTCTCTCTCTCTCACACACACACACATACACATGCATAGTAAGACTTTCAGCCGGGGCAGGTGGCACAAGCCAAAAGCATATGATACCCTGACAGAAAGCCACTAATTAGCCTCTTATTCACGTCGTTTGCACCAAAGGTACTTAAAACTGGGGCATTCCAGCCATCGCGGGACACGCTGTGCTTTTGTATGCATGACATTCAAACTGAGTCTCAGAAGCCAGTATAAAAGAAGCTAAATTACTATAATCTGCTCAGCCCTCATGTACAAGCCCAGAAATTGTTCCAAGAGTTGACAATACTTAATGCAACAAAACTACAAAGACCATCCCGCATACTCACATTGTTATCGTCGCTGTTTTAATATGTACAACTTCACTCCCAGGATGAATAGCTGCATCTATCCGAAACTTAAAACCAAAGCAGCAGAAAATTGTAGTGACTGAAAAAAGGCATGGCTGTCTTATGTGATCCAGCCATCGCTTCTTTCAGACTTGTTTTTATAAAACTCTCTGCGGTCCTGTATGATCCTGGAGTTCTCCCCACGTTTCTGTTCCCGGGGGGGGGGGGGGGGGGGGGGGGGGGGGGGGCGGCTGTTTTGGCCAAACCCAATTTAGAGGGTTCTGGAACATGCCATGAAGGGCAGTAACGCATAGAGAGAGGAGTGGAAATCAGAGGTACACCGATCGGATATTCGGGATCAGGGCCGGCACCGATCCATCCCTATTAGACGGATCTGGTATCGGCCATATGTGACTGATCCAAGTCCGATACGTATATATTTTTTGGGGGTCTGTAAAAAGATAGCTCCTGTCTCTTGTTAAATCGACTTGTACAATCAATTGCACAACAGCTATTTCCCATTTTAGATGTATACAGATATTGTGTAATTAAGTTCAAGCTGAAGAGTGACACTGCCACTAAGTCTGCTTGCCACTCAGTGGGCGTGAGCGTGGTGACTTCAGCCTGCTGTGACGTCATGCGCATACCCGCTGCGGTAGGAGGGGCGTAAGAAGAATAAGGTCTGGAAGTATTTTACACTACAAACAAAAACCAGTAACACAGGAACTTGCAATCTTTGCAAAAAAAAAGTTTTGAGAGATGGAACTGCATTTAATGGAAAATCTCACCAAATAAAGCGTACGCAATTGTGCGAGACAATGTGAGTAATACGGAAAAAGCAATGGCTGTTTTTCGCATTCGCTGCAGCTTGTGATTCACGGGGGGCTGCTGTCGCAACCAAGTGTAAGTGACGCTGTTGCCAGTGGGAGAAACACGGTGGACATTTTAAGCATTCGCCACCTGCCTGTACTCTTTTGGAACTCTTGCATCGAACTGCAAATGCCTTAAAGGAGGTGGAATAGTACGTTATGTGTTTGTAGTGTCCCAATGAAAGATTTTTTGGCATATATTTTTTCATTTGTATGTACTAGTTTAAACAATTAATAATACATAAACTTTAATTACAAACACACATAATATATAATATTATATTGTATTACATTATATTATAATATGAATTATTATTTTAGTAGTAGCAACATATTAAATTAATCAGATGAGAACTGAAAAAATGTGGGTTGGCCAACCCCCTGTTTGAAATGGCAATACACAGAGGAATTGTATCCTTACCTATAGAAAAATGTGTTTCTTATCCATTTTCATTCAGTTTAGCTGTTTTTTTTAACAGAACAGGGTGGTCTTAAAATTTAAACTCAGATTTCACACAATTATTCATTTTTCTTACTTTTGGATTGTGTAGTTGTATAATTCACTGTATTCATGAACATTTGTAAAATTCCAAATTTAATCTTGATCTCGAACTTCTCTTCGTCTTCAGTCCAGAGCGGAGAATTTTTTGTGCGTAGCCTAAAATCAAAGCCTTGATCAATAGCGCTTTTAAGGATAGGACAGGATGATAATCAACTGTAAAAGCAAAAAAAAATAATAATAAGAAAAAAAATAAATAAATAATAATAATAATAAATGAAAAATAGTGTACTCTTCCCCAAGGCAGATGTAGAGTCTCCTAGCAATACATGTCAGCCCCCATGACTGCGTTACTCTTAGAGAGACATTCCTAGAAGCCCGTGTTGAAAACGAGTAGAAAGACCCCCTCCTGTAATGAACACATTGTTTAAGGCAGGAATTCCATGAATTCCAAGGCATTAATCTCAGTAATATCAGTCACTGCCAGCAGCTAGGCTGGGGGGGGAGGCATTGGGGGGGGGGGGGGGGGGGGGGGCGGGGGGGGGGCAATAAGGGAGGGGTTTTGGGGTTGGAAGG
>JAODKL010000088.1:107976-140055 GCA_026780765.1 Petrocephalus schoutedeni
GGGGCACATGCTCAGAGTAACAGCGGCCCAAGATCTGAGCCCCCCACCACCCAGAGCACTTCTGGATCCCTGCGCAGACCAAACAGACATGCTGATGCGTATCGGAAGAGAGCACCTTGGCCGGGCGAGGAACAGGAAGCCCATTGGATGCTCCATAGGGGGTGGGTGGGAGGAGGGGCATCCCTGTGAGAAAGTAGTTTGGCAGCCTGCGTGCCTGTTTCACCACTCCGCTCACCCCGGCAATGGTGAGCTGAGCGCTGGTTAGCGGATGCTGCGGGTGGGAGGATGGCAGGCACGCTGCATCAGAGAGAACACAGCGGGAGGCTAACAGCTAACTGCCTTCCTTCCCTTTTGACTAATAATCAGTCTCACCGTTTGTTAGCAACACCTACATGACTATGACACATAGAACCACTTCAGAAGTGCAGGAAAATGCATAAGGACCACTGGTGCCAGGCAGAGCCCTTGGGACGCCCTAGGCGAGCCTCACCCTGAGACCAACTTGCTGGCTTGGCACCCCCCCTCAGAAAATAGTGCCCTAGATGGCTACCTTTGTCGCCCAATGGCCTGACTGGCACTGAGGCCAGCTTTACCATGTATAGTAACGTCATTGCTGTGTCTTAAATGGTTAACAATAACAATATATTGCTATTTCACTGTATACTGATTCAACAACCCAGTAGATTTTACAGTTGGGTCATTTACTTTAGTGGTTCCCAAGCGTCTGAGGTCCGTTATGTTGTACAAAAATTTCACAGACCGATAAAACAGCTGGGGGTGGGGGTGGGTGATAGCAAATCAATCAGCAATTTTATGAACTTAACTGTTTCCATGTCTTTCAGATGCAAACAGAACCCTTGAACAAGAAAAATTGAAAACATGTAGTTTACTTTTGGAAATTAACCAACCCCACCGCAAAACCCCCAGCATTCCACGGCCCTCCGGGATACTGGCCCCCAAATTCCTCCATGCGTTTAGGTTCGCCCTGCTCCTGCTTGCCACCCAAATAGCACTGCATCTGATTCCCGCCTTTCACCTTGCGGGTGCTGAGCCCACAAGAGGCCTCTCCACATGGCCATGTTGGGCTGCCCGTGGGCGGCTTATGTGGGTGGCCCCACCGCCAAGTGGGTCTCTGAACCCTATTCTGAGACAGGGTACTCTCATTTTCTTTGGTGCCTTTCGGGGGTGGGGTGTTGGCTTGTAGTTTGTCTGGATTCTTTCCACTGACCTGTTTGCCAAGGGGAGGCCATAGCAGGAGCAGAGACTTTGGGGGTCGTTAAGGCCTCCACCATGCTAGGGAGCTGCAAGGCACCGGTGGGCCGGAAAGGTGGCGGCAAAGACAGCCAGGGAGGAGCATGGCACAGTGAGGAGCACAGCACAGCGGGGAGCACAGTACAGCGAGGAGCACAGTACAGCGGGGAGCATAGGGGCAGTTCAGAGGAGCACAGTACAGCGGGGAGCACAGTACGGAGAGGAGCACAGAACAGAGAGGAGCACAGTACAGCGGGGAGCACAGGGGCAGTTCAGAGGAGTACAGTGCAGCGAGGCACACAGTACTGCGGGGAGCACAGTACTGCGGGGAGCACAGTACTGGCACATGGCATGGCGGGGAGCACAGTATGGCGATGAGCACAGGGGCAGTTCAGAGGAGCACAGGGGCAGGAGGAGCCATGGAGAGAGACTGCCCCAGAAGCCCCGAAGATGTTTCGACAAAACGCTGGATATCTCATGGGGGTGGGGGTGTTGGTGGGTCAAAATCTGAATCACTGCAGCTGAAGTTGCTATGGTGGTCAGAGGCCAAAATCTATTCAAAGATGTCGAATGTGTTGGATGTTTGGGTGACAATGCAGATTCTAGCCTAGCTGTGGAACAGTGGACCAGCTCTTCTCCCTTGCATGTGAGAGTTCATGGAAATATGCCAAAAGGGTCTGCATGTGCTTTGTGGAGAAACGCATGACTACATGCCCTGGCACATTTTGTGGGAGGCGCTGCAGAAGTATTGACTAGCAGGACCACTAGTGTATGCTATTCAGTCCCTGCGAGTAGGGCTGTGTGCACATACTTGGCATGAAATCAAAGTCTCTTAGACTGGGTGTTAGCCTCCAGCAAGGATGCTTCCTGTCTGTTTTTGGTTTTCATTGACAGGATATCAAGGTGCAGCTGTGACTTATAGGGTGGGTATGGAGGGCTGAAGGTGACATCTCTGCTATTTGAGGATTATGTTCTGCTTGTGGCTTCATCCAAACAAGGCCTGCAGCACAATCCTCAGCAGCTTGATGCTGAGGGATAAGAATCAGGCATGGTGCTCGCTGGCTAAAGAATGGATCGCTCCATTCAGGAGAGGGGAGAGAGCCTGCCATCAGTGACGGCGTTTAAGTAGCTTTAGGGTCTCGGTCATGAGTGATGGTGAGAGGGAATGTGAGATCAATGGTGGATTCTGGCAAGGGCAGGACGGGAAATTACCTTGGGGCAGCACCTTCTGATGGGGCGCCAACCCCTCCCCCCAGCTTCCTGGTACAGTTTTCTTTAATAATCAATCTCACTGTTTTCATTGCAGCTTGGTTGACACAAAGGGAATTTGGGTGACTGGGTGGTTAAGTTTGTTGGGGGGGGGGGGGGGGGGGGCACTGGCAGTGAAGCTTGCCTAGTCCTCCACTTGGGTTTCATCCATCTAAGACTGACAAGTTGATCAGGTCAATGGCTGTAGTCTTGAGGGCAACAAGTGTGGCGGCGGTGAAGAAAGAGCCATGCCGTCAGCCCAGACCACAAAGCCCGTGGTTTACGGGGTCAGTCTATGTCACTGTCCTCGCCTATGGTCGAGAGCTGCGGCTAACGGCCAAAAGCACAAGATTGCAGGTGTGAGCTGCCGTCACGGGGTTTCTCCACAAGGTCACCAGGCTACCCCTCGCTGTGATGGGGTGAGGTGACCCAGAAGAACGGGAGATAGAAGAGATAGAAAGGAACGAACTCTGGTAGATCTGCCTTCTGGCCAACTCCCAAGGGAGCTGTCCCAGGCATGTTCCACTGGAGAGAGCCCCCCCCCAGGCCAAATTCAGGACACATCCTTGCTGGCCTGGGAACACCTGGGAGTCCCCCAGAATGAGATCAATTCTATGGCCTCAGAAAAGAAGACCTGGTCTGAAGCAGTATGGTTACTCCTACAGAAAAGTAAGTACTTACATACATGACAGCTCTCTATATCCGACACATTTGCCAACATGAACTAGACAACGGCCACATAATGCAGTTGTAGCTGTCATACTGTAGTTTAGCCTCAGATATCCTTCTCAGTAACTTGAAACTCAAGCTAACTCAGGTTTTATACCCTGGCAGATAATGTCTCATAGAACGTTTGCCGCACATTTGACCTTACATCTGTGTAGGTAAAGCCAAGCAACTGTAGTAAATGTGAACGATCATAATATTATTAGGCTGTTGTTTCACTTTGCCCATTTTATATGAAATTGGTTGGTAAATTGTTATTAGAAGTTTTAATTGAAAGAAAGCCATGGTGTTCATTGAGATGTCATTGAGGGTAATATAAGGGCTCATTATTTACATTCCCCAACATATCTGCACATCTCTGTAGATGGTCACGTCAAAGGAAAGTTTCCGACAGAATGGCGATGGCGTCAAAAAGCCAAGTCTGCGGGGAAACAGAAGCTTCGTTCAATTGCTGCACCATTAAGACCAAAGGAAGGTATTCGTCTCTGGAGTCCCGGGCTGTTACAGGAAGAACACTGAGGTCCCTGGGCTTTAGTGCAGGTGTATCTTAAGCCCACTGGTACTGCTCTGTGGGGCACAGCTGAGTTCACTCAAGGTTTCAGCAAAGAGAACCAAACAAGGGCATAGCTTTGGTTTCAGCATTGGTAGGGACAAAATCAGCCCAGGGCAAGCCACTTAAGCACTCAGGGTACTCCCACAAAATTGGTAGGGACATGTCCCTGCCACCCATAACCAAATCTACGCCCTTGGGACCAAGCATATGTTCAAAGCCAAAGAAAGGACAGAAGAATGCTTGTAGCAGCTGCATGCCATCCATGCATCATCTTTTCATCACAAAGCATAACTTCTGCACAGAAGCCTTCTCCGTGTGGTTGCCGTGCCAATAGCTCTGCCCCTCTGCGGTCTGCTGTTCTCTCAGTGTGATTGTCTTCTGATTGCTAGCCTGTAATTAAAGGATTTCTGCATGGGCGGCATTTTCAGGTGCGTTAGTGGAGGATCGGCGCTAGTGTTTTATTCGCGCTGACCTGCGCTCCTGCCCAGACTTGCTGAAATATGTCACCCAGATGCCATGAGCTTCAGTTACCGTGTGAAGCACCAGTGCTACACGATACCTTTCGCGTATTAGAGGTGCCACTGTGTTCAGGGACTTACAGACTGTAAAGCTTGATAATTCATGCTAAACTCAACATTATGCTTTATCACCTGACAAAAAATATATAGTGACTCTTTACTTTAGCTGCACCTTCATAATGCATTCATAGAACTTTCATAAGCAGCATGTAAGTATACCTTAACATCCCAACGTACCTTGACAGCTTTAATGTATATTAATAACAAACATGATATGATAATAAACAACATTATAAGGATATAATCTTATAATGCATGTTATTAATGTATATTAAGGCTGTAAAGGTACATTAGGATGTAAAGGTGTACTTACATGCTGCTTACGAATGTTCTTTGAATGCAGTATGAATGCATTATGAAGGTGCCGTTAATGAAAAGTGTTACCGGATATGCTAATAGGCGTGCCCTTGATTTCTTTGTCTGTCTTATCTGTATAGTGGATCAGTATTCACTGATCTGTGTGATTCCTGGGGCCCAGAATCAGATGACTGTCTTAGATCAGAAAGACTCTCTGAAGAAGGAGATAGCATGGGGTACAGAGTTGGGGGGTGGGGTGTCTGGCTGTTGGCACATGCCTTACATTCCTTCGGTGTTATCAGCATAGCCAGCTCTGTAATTGTGTCTGTGAAAACATGCATCTATTGCACAGGCATCCGGCGTGCCAGCTAACAGGAACAGCAAGGTGATCACCGCTAATCACCGGTAACAGAGCAGGTAAAGGACCGGGAGATCTCCACACGACACCCAAAGCCCGTCCTTAAATCCAGCGCATTCAGGTGAAGTTAGGGGTAATCTCAGCATTCTGACGAGCATCTTATTTTATTTTCACGAAAAAAATCACAGACTTGCCGAAAAAGCTTGCGTTTGCCCAGATGCTTGCCCCTTCCCTTCTGCTGTACTCTGAGGGCTTGGCTTCCGTTCCCACAGAAAAGTCCCCGTCACGGTGAAAATTAGAACCCCCTGCTCAGCCGTGCCATCCCTCCAGTCTTATGCTCTGTAATCGCAGAGTCGGGAGTCAATAAATGCGAACAAGCTCAGAAGTTAATATTAAATGAGGGAGCTGAAGTGTCTCATGTGCTGCTTTGTGTTATGTAGAGCTGTTATTGACATGCCATAAGGGGCTAAACTAGTAAAGATGATGATAATAGTAAGCCCATAGCAGGAATTTCCTTCTGCGCAGAAAGGCAGCGATCAGAACTTTTTCTAGGGCCTTAATCTACTTGATTAATCATATTTTAGTCACCAGGATTACACTTCTGTATGACAAAACTACATTTCATTCGTGCAAAGAAATGTCCATTCATCGCCTATAATTAAATAGCATTTCACTGCTAAATGCACAGTGACAATACAGATTCTTATCTTAAGTATCTAATTGCTTGTGATGGGTCTGTGATCATGCAGGGTGATCATGGAAAGCGCAGGCCCGGGGGCACCCTGGATGGGATCGCATTTGACCTAATATTATTTATTAAAATACAGAAACTTGACACGCGATGTGTCACACATACAGTCAATAGTCATGTGTGTGACATTTAATATGGCCATGTTTCCTGCTGCCTTTGTATGTAAAACATCGCTGCACTGAGCTCTCATGGTGATCCTCGGCGGTGATCCTCACGGTGATCCTTGGTGGTGGCCTCACGGTGATCCTTGGTGGTGGTCCTCATGGTCGATCCTCATGGTGATCCTCGGTGGTGGTCCTCACGGTAATCCTTGGTGGTGGTCCTCACGGTGGATCCTCATGATGATCCCCATGGTGATCCTTGGTAGTGGTCCTCACGGTGGATCCTCATGATGATCCCCATGGTGATCCTCGGTGGTGGTCCTCACAGTGGTCCTCACAGTGGTCCTCGGCAGTGATCCTCATGGTGATCCTCGTGGTGGTCCTCACGGTGATCCTCATGGTGATCCTTGGCAGTGGTCCTCATGGTGGATCCTCATGATGATCCTCATGGTGATCCTCGGTGGTGGTCCTCACAGTGATCCTCACGGTGATCCTTGGTGGTGGTCCTCACGGTGATCCTTGGTGGTGGTTCTCACGGTGGTCCTCATGGTGATCCTCGTGGTGGTCCATGGTGGTGATCCTTGGTGATGCTTCGACATCCTGACTACAACCCTGAACATTTGCTTCCTGTAACACTTCTGCTGGGTGTCAGAGTCCGTATATTTAAAAGCTGTGAAAAAGCCACAACAAAGATTACGAATCAGTCAAATCAGTGGAATTACACCAGGTTATCAGACTTAACACACACTGGGGTGTGGGAGATTGTATTAATGCATTCAATAGTCCATGTAAACATCTCTTTGTCTAAAATAACATACTTCTTAGCATTTTACATGCAGCTACAGATCCTTAGCTAAAAATCTGCCAGATGTAGCACTTAGCTCTGAGGTTGTTATTAACACTCCCCAAACATCCAGTTCCTTCCAGAGATGGTTGCAGCTCGGTTAGACTGTAGACTGAGAAATTAACATGTAAGCACTGACAACAGCATAGGGGTCTGGATCTGGATGGATGATGGTGCATCAGATCCAGGACGGCTCAGCTTCCAAAGCACTGTGGAACCCCTCGAATGTTCAAAAACAGCAAGGATCAAAAGCAGGACCCTGTCCTTCTTTCAGGCTTTCCGGTTTCAGAAGGTTCCTCTCTCTTCTATCATGCCCAGCCCTTTTCTGCGAACTGGTATGACACAGTACTCCAGCATTTACAGCGAAAATGCCACAATCAGATACTAGCCTGCGGAGATGGTTAGCGATTAGCCACATCATATCTAATGCAAAGATGCAGCATCACCGGGGCCTCAGACTGACAGGTGTATAATGGTGACACGTCTGGTGTTTAGTCATATGTTCCGGATGAGGGAAGAGTCCCTCTGGCAAGTTTTCTCAGGCAGACCACTTCCTGTCTTCCTCGAGTTCTCATTTTTAAAAAAGGGAACAACCCCCCCCCCACACCAGGCCCACAAGCATAACCCTGGAGTGCAGTACAACACTTGGTCTAGGTTTCTTGCTTAAGATGAGCTAATCAGTCAGCCACAGTAAAGATGATGGATGCAATTTTATTTAAAAGAAAAAAAAAGCGAAATATTTCAAGCCAGCAGTCATCATTTTATATGTCAAAAGAAAATGCATGTTAAATTAAGCTTATATGTAATGGCAGAAGTGTTCATTTACCATAGAGAAAGTTTATCTGAGTGTTAAAATGAGCACTTTCAGGGTTGAAAGAACACTCTCAGTGTTAAATTAATCCTTGCCTGTAGGCTCTTAGGTCTGTAGGCTCCTGTTGAACTCTTCAGAACAGAACCAGTTGATGATCCTACTTGTTTTACATGGAATGTACCTAGTTGCAGCATTTGTTGGGGGGGGGGGGTTCCTAATCCGTCGTTCTCTCTGTTTCTTTCCCGAACACAAACACTCACCGATCTCTCTCACAGGCAAAGCCATGGGGAAAGCTGGGAAACATGATTTATGAGCCGACCCGTCCTGCTCCAAGCCTGGAGGCAGCGTTTGTGCTGGGGGTGGGGGGGTTGAGAATGTTGCCGCTGGATTCTGGGTATGTTTCCAGTTGGTGATGTAACCCGGCCAGCCCATGTGCACGCCGCATGGATCTGCTTCTTCCAGGCAGTGTGAGCTACAGGCCCAGAAAGGCACTGTCACTGTGGAAGGGTGCTGGGAAGGGGTCCCATGACAAAAAATCCAGGGAGAGAGAGAGAGAGAACACGGCTTCGGAGCAAAACCGCTAGCAGAGTGCATCTATTGGCCAGACCCTACACAGGTCGCTTGGTGATTTTGCTTACTACTGCATTCTTATATGTGTTACGTGCTCCAGTTTACTGGAACCTCTGTCCAAAGCAATGAAATTAAGTCAATTTTCACAGCTGTGCAGTTTATTGCCCCTTCTTCCATTATTTTTCCAGAACCTCATCCAATACATGATTGCTGTAAGCCTGAACTCTGTCCAAAGAAACATGGGAGACAAGGCAGTGGGCACCGTGGGAGGGTGGGCGACAGTGGCGTGGGATGCCAGTCCCTTGCAGGGCACCTGCGCCCACATATCACACCACCTAACAGTCAGGCCTTTTGACAGATGCCTGTCCAGCACCTTACACTGGATACTAACTCCGTCTATGGGTACAGAAACAAAGTTTATCCAGCACCCTTTGGTTTGGAAGTTCATGTCTTTAGCCATCATGCTCCCAGCAGCCCCCACTCCTCATTTCTGCGTATTATTGCAGTCCTCCATTTCAGTATGGCTGTATCTGTATCAACACTTCATCATGATGCATCACTGTAGAATGCCCAGAATCCCTCAAACCGAGACAGACATGTGTAGCAGTGAAATGTTTAAAACGGAGGCACGGTTGTGCAACATCTGGCAGTATTTGTCTAAAAGCTCAAATGTTTGCTTACTTCCTACTTTAGACCTTTGGGCCTTAAATCTGGCTCTGATCAGCCATGATATGAGCTGGGTGTAGGCTCAACCTTCACTTGTTTATGCAAGAAATATAATACTGGGAATAGAGAGTTAGGCTGTGGCAGGGTGGCGTTTTCCTACATGTGCAGGACAGCACAGTCCGGAGAGACTGGGCTAGCGAAATCCATGCAGAAGCCGCATGCCACTTCCATCACGGTCCTCCAGGCCGTCCTCCAGGCCGTCCTCCGTCACAGTCCCATCATCTGAGCCACTCTTAAAGGGGAGACGGCTTATTGTCTTTTTTTTCTATCAGCCGCGGCGATCTGCTCTTATCATCAAAGCCATTTCAAAGGGCAGTTCTGAAAGGCACCACTGCAGGCCCACACACTGAAACCGGAGCCTTTTAAACAAGCCAGACAGCCCCCGAACCCCCCCGCTCTTGACTGGTTTTCGCCGGGCTACTGCTTTTGCCAGGATTACGTCTTTGGGCCGCCTGTCCAGGACTGTCTGGGGAACAGAAAAAGCAGGTTCTTGTGGTCTGAGAAAGTGCCCCCCCACCCCCCACCCCCCAAGCACTCTGCCTCTGCAGCTGAACTGCCAGCACTGTGGGATTACGTGCAGATGTGCCTGGACAATGGGCCAAGCTCTCTGCCTGGCGGAACATGTGGTGCGGGACCACGTACCCCGGCGTCCTAGCGACCTGTCTCCCATGCAGTGCCTCGTTCACTCCTCCCTGTCATTCGGTGGCTCGATCCAGAGTCCCGTGTTTCTGGATTGAAAAACATACATAATATAATCACATCTTGTTTTTATTCAGGGTCATGTTGAGAGCCAGTACTCAGTATTTCTATAAAAAGGACATTAATGTGTTACTATGAAGTGTCTTTGGTAGTCAAAAGCCACTAATGCACTAGGTAGCTATAGTGCTGTTTGTTATTTACAAAGCAACTTGGAATCCATCCAACTTTCAACCATTTACCTAGTACAGGGTCGGCGGGGGGGTGCCGGTGCCCATTCTAGCAATTATAAGACACACGGCAGGGTGATATCCTGGATGGGATGCCAGGCGATTGCAGGACACACACATGATTTGGAGATGGCTTCAGAATGCTAGAAGGAACTCGAGTATTTGGAGGCATCCTACACAATAGAGGGAGAATAGACAGAACCCACACACTCACAAGCAGCAGAGGCGGAACTCAAACCTTAAACCTGGAGGTGCAAGGCACCAGCGCTCCCCGCTGAGTCTCCACGCCACCCCGTCGACGCGACAGAATGTTTTTGAAGTAATTTGTCAGCTTCACCCTGCGAAAGTCACTTTGCATCTTTAAAACATTACACATGTCATTCACGGCATTCTGGCTTCCCAATAAAAACGCAGAGGCTATTTGGCGGCGTTTCAAACGGCCGACCATCGGCGGCAGTTCGGAAGGCTCCCGGCGTCCTGCTGTGCTTGTCGCCGGCCATTTTGTGGAGGCAGTCAGTACATAAAGCCCTCTCACACTACCACGGCCGCTGCTGTGTGACACACGCTCGCCTCAGCTGGGTCCTCTCCCCATGGAAACCGCATCAACAAACAGCACGTCCGATAGCGAGCGTGGGTATTTACGGCGTAGCGCCACTTTCTGATTTCGGCTTGAACAGCGCCTCTTGGGATATAAGGCAGATAGTGAAACATGCTGTAAATCTGAGCGGCGCGCAGCAAACTGACCGAAACTGCTGCCCACAGCAGGGATTCACTTTGCTATTCATTTCATCAAGTAACGTGTGGTACCTGCACTTGTTTTCCAAATACATTTTTTTTTCACCAGCATTGCTTGGATTTATGGATGCTTTCCCTCATCCAACACTTCATTTAAATATTACCGACATCGATTTTTAACATTGCTGGAAATATTCAAAAAGTACTACTAGACTATTTATATGCTGAGACCGTGTGCCTTTCAGAAAACTAAGCACAACTTTTCATTTCAACAAAGATCTACAACTGTCTGCAGAGTGATTACAAACAAGACGCCCCTTGCTAACACCACTGGCCCAGTGCCGTGTGCTGAAGAATGCTGTGAAAAGCCTGCTGGGAACCCCAGCACTCCAGTGGTAATGGTCAGATTCCCCACATGTTTGGCATTCTCTGTCTGTGCTCATCTGTCCCTCAGTCACATGTGAGCCTCCAAAGGCTAAAATAGCCATCCGCTAAGGGCAGATAAGAAAGACAAATGCAACACCACACCACAGAAGCCGGAGGTTGGAAACAGTGACAATCAATGGAGTGTGCCTCAGAATATATACACTGTGTGTTATACCTTGGAGGGTTTTCAAAACATTTTATTTTGCAATAGAGCCAAAAACATTTTTGGCTCTATTGACAGAGCTAAGGTTAAATCAAACTACAAACTATTTTAACAGCACTTGAAGTGGCCCTTTGACACAGATTGTGATTTTCGGGAGTTCACTGTCATACCCTTCGGATTTGGTAATGCTCCAGTTACAATTGCGTGCATCTGCCTCTTAGGGTCAGTAGAAATCTTTTGGCTTCAGAGAATGATGAAACCTCAGCATGGATAAATGAACTATGTGATGGTTTCTGGCCACCACTACTCTTTAAAATGTCTTGAGAAATGGATTATCTGTTTGGTATAGTAACCCCCTACTTCCTAAGTCTGCTCTGAAAATGAATAACAGGCTATGGAAAGAAATATTATTGCCTGTTGCTTTTAGATTTGATGACCTTGCTGGATTTTAGCCTGTGAGTTCATGGAGCAGAAAACTATGTTTTAATAACTTATGAATTCCCATTTCCTGATCCTTCATCGCCTTGATTCTGTGTAACCCCTGGTATGCAAACTCACACCAAAGCCAAATAAAGTAATTTGACAAAAATATTTGATTAATATATACAAATTCTGATGTGCTGCAAACCATCTATATCAGAATTTCAAAGACAATTTTACGAAAACATTAAGAGCTGATAAATAAAACATTAACATTTTCAGAATTACATCCATAGTCAATCTCCCTCCTGTACTACATAGCACTATTACATAGAAATGATAAAACTGAAGTGTATTTATATTACCATCTTTTTTATGTAGGGGTTAGCATAGGGTTAGCATTGTTGCCTCATAGCTCTGGGTTCCCTGGTTTCTCTCCACAGTCCAAAAGCAAGCCAAGGTGAAAGCTGTTGCCAAACCGTGTGAATGGTGAATGAGCCCTGCAATGGGTTGGTGCCCCATTCTGGGTTATTGTGCCCATATCTTCTGGGGTAGGATCCAGATCCCTGCTAATCCCGACTAATCCTAATCTTGGAAAAGCAGGTACAGAGAATGAATGGGTGAAAGGATGGATTTCCTTTACGTTATACTTGTAATACATCACAACATGTTCATGTTTGTCACTGTGACTCACTGTTGACGTAGATCACGGGTGCCCGATCCTGCTCCTGGAGAGCTACCACCCTGCAGAGCTTAGGTGCAACCCTAAAGTAACACACCTGATACTGATAATCAGGCCCTTCAGAAGCATCTCAATAAGAGTCAGCTATGTTGAAGCAAAGGAGCAGGATTGGGCATCCCTGACGTAGATGGTCAGTCATGGTAAGTTTTCATTTCATTTTGCCATTTTCATCATTGTTTCCAGGCTGTAGTCTGTTATCTGTCACAATGTTTTTCTCAGTTCAGGATGTTTTTTTTTCTTCCAACAACCAGCTTTTTAATTACCCAGTCAAAGGGGTTTGTGTTTCAATATCTGGATCAAAAGCCCTCTTTTCATATCAAAAAGCTCAACAACCCTTCATCGGACAAGTCACTTATAATACAAATGGACCCTTGTAGAACCAACAAATCAGGTCAAATGCATTATTTTGCATTTATCTACGGGGGTGGTGTACGGCTCTGGGGATGAGTACCTGTGATTGGGAATTCACCACTATAAACCCTGCAGCTGGCAAAGTGTGGTTACTTTTGGGCCCTTCACCCCTAGAGCCCCGGGGACTGTGTGCGCCAGCTTTCTCAGTTGAACATTGCTTTGAGTAAAAACAACCACTAACCCCCAAGCTTCACTCTCACCTTTAAACATGTGTATGTCTTAAAAACAAAAGCAGAGCAAGATGGGATATGTGGGGGAAAAAAAACACATTCCAATGTACCTGTTCTCCTACAAACGGCAAATAAAAAGCCTCTTCTTCAAATAAATTAAGGTAATATAATCTACACTTTAAAAAGTAGCTGTAATTTTAAAATACTTTAAACAAGTTCCGTCCTGCCCCATATGTTTACCTAAAAGGCTTGTTTCTCTTGTAAACCTCAACTCCACCAAGGCTTCACTGAAGCTGATATTACAGGAGATGCTGATCATATACAAGTTGAATGATGAGTAAGAAGTTGAAAATCCAGCAGGCAGTTGGCCTGGAGGACATGCCATACTCCAGGAAGGTATTGTAAGAAATGTCCAACACACTGAAATTAGCCTAATAGACAAATCCCCTGCAGATGACAGCCAGATTCTGCTCTGTGAAGGAGGGTAATACAAATTTATAATTGGATGCTGAAATCTGAACACCATTTTAATGAGGTCCCAAACTAATGAGAGAAAACTCAAACTAGACATTGTACAGTATGTACATAGCATAATTATATATATATATAAGGCAGAAAGAGGCACAGAGTTATAGTGACAGGTAGAAAGACGCTGAGGCAGAGATTATTTTAGTTCAGAGGCCCAGATTTCAGTTCCATGTGCAGTTTTCCTGATGGTTTTGACTTCTGCTTTCTGCGTTGACCACCCTGTTCCCTGTGAAATGCACTCGGTACTCTTTGTTACTAATTAAAACAAAGAAAAACAAACTGCTGATCTCCACAGGAAGCTCTCCTTCCTCTCAGTTTGCCAAACTCCCCGTTTTAAAGTTTGTGTTATTTCTACAGACTATCCAAGCGTGTAGCGCCATCTTTGGGTCTGGAGAGTACATAGAAAGATTAGTAACTTGTTCATTAAAAACATACTGTAATCTATTTTGTTCTATTGTTTCTGTTGTAGTTTCATTGAACAGGTACCTAACCTACTGTCAATGATGCAGACAATCCAAGCTTGATGGGTGGTGGCACAGACCACACTGAATCTGGCAAATTCAATGTTCAATTATATTTTTACATTCATATTCATTTTAGCATCACTCCCTCCATATGTTGCATATATCATTTCTATGTCCCCTTAGGCACCATCTAATTTGTTTATTAAATAGATTTAGATTAAACTTAATGCCTTAAGTGTATGAGGTGGTGCAGTGGTTAGTACTGCTGCCTCGCACTGGGGTTTGAATCTCCGCCCTGGCTCTGCTAGTGTGGGGATCGCAGGTTCTTCGCCTGTTGTTGTGGGGTTCCCTCTGGTTACCCCCCCCCCCCACAATCCAAAAACATGTTAAGGTGAACTGGAGTTGCCAAGCTGCCTGTAGGTATAAGTGGTGTGTGAGTGTGCCCTGTAATGGGTTGGTGCCCCATTCTGGGTTATTCCCCGCCTTGTGCCTGTAGGTGTAAGTGGTGTGTGAGTGTGTGAGTGTGCCCTGTAATGGGTTGGTGCCCCATCCTGGGTTATTCCCCACCTTGCGCCTGTAGGTATAAGTGGTGTGTGAGTGTGTGAGTGTGCCCTGTAATGGGTTGGTGGCCCATTCTGGGTTATTCCCTGCCTTGTGTCCATTGGCTCTGGAACCCTGTGACTGTGAATAGGAAAAGTTACAGGTGCAGTAAATGAATGGGTGGCATTAAGTGCATTGTTGCCGAGAATCTTTAGTTAAATCACACTCCACACACCCTTTCCATAATTTCCACATCCCTGTACTGACAGCAGTCTGAGATGGGAAAAAGTTAAATGTCAATACTTCTGCCAGTGAGTCAGATGAAGTATAAAAACACGCATGCACATTAACTCTGATTTATAGGCGGGATTTCAAAAGCAAGAATCTAACATGACTTTGCCAGCAGGGGTGAATTGGATTGAGTGATTCTTTTGTTTGTGCTGCTGAGTCTCAGCTCGAGGGAAATGGAACTTAAAAACATAATACTTCATTACAGGTGCTGGAATTACCATGGCGACTTGTTCTGTGTTGTTTTTCTGCCATTGTGTGTGTTTATCAACACCGTCATGGTATTTTATTCTGGCTAAATGGAATAATGGCATTATGCATATGACCTTCATGACCACTTCCTGTTATTCCTTGGGGGCTCTGTGGGGGCCAAAAACCACACTCTCACTGCCAACGCCGAAGGCCTGCTTCAGGATTTCAACATGCATTGTATTGCATAAGAATGACCCTTTACCATAAAATTGCAGTTTGCGTGATTCTTTCATTCTCCCATTCTTTACCCTAAATAATACCCTGGCACATACTTGAGCCTGTTTTTCGTGTCCATATTGTAGTTCGATTTGTTGCATAAATTAGGTTTTATAAAATTCAATCCATCCATGTCCAACAGCTTGTCCAATACAGGGTTATAGTGCTTTTCATAAACTGCTCGTTATAAGTCAACCCACAGACTGGATTTACTGGGTGAGTAATGCGAGAGGTTACACGATTAGTCAGACCACTCAAATGCTGGCACATTTTATTAAAGATGTGGGTGGCATAGTGGCTGATGCCGCCAGGGTTGGGGGTTCGACTTGGCCCTGTCTGTGTCGAGTTTCCATGTTTTATGCTATACGAGGTTCCTCACTTGGTCAGGCCAACTGGTGTCTCTGCACGCAAGTGCACATAGTCAGAGGCATAGGGATATTAATATATAATTAATATTCATATTAATTTTGCCTTCACGCTAAATAGTGGTGGTAAATTTGACCATGTCGGGGGGTGAGTTGGAAGGCCCTAGGATCGCACCTTCGCATAGTGTATGTATTTGTGTGCCCTGCCGTCCCTTCTAGGGTGACACCCTGCCTATGGTTCCTATCCCATATGCTTCAACTCCCTTTGACCTGACCACTTAGAAGACCACCGGACTACTATGATAGTAGTCTCAACACCATAAAGGGATTATCACTCTTTCGAAATAAAAGCCTCTGGCAGGGTTATTGCAGTCACTGTGAATGACTGCTAAGTGCTTTGTGTCACTCTTTGGACGACAGCCGCAGATGCGGGGCCATAAAGGATTCCAGTGACAAATGAATAAAGAGAAACTCAATTCAGTTTTTAGCGTGCGTGTGTATTGGCGTCTGTGCATAAATTATCCCCTCTCCCAGCAAGCACTGCTGCTTCCTGCCAGCCGCTTGTGTGGCAGAAGGAGGTCCGGTGTCACCTCTGGGCACCTGAGGTCCATACGCAAGCCAGCAGCTCTTAAAGATGCAGGCGATTCCTTCCGTAGGGCCATGCAAAGCAGTCTTCTGGATGTCTTCATGGTAATTCATTAGTGGACCGGAGGGGTCTGGCGAGTGCTAAAGGTTTGTTACGTAACACATTACTGAGAAACCAGTGGGCGAGAGACTGAAAACAAGTGCAGCACAGAGAGAAGCATGCAGAGTCTGATCCATGTCACTCAGGGGAGCCCAGCAGAAGATATTCAATAAATAACTGCAGAATCGATTTTCATTGGTGCATGATGCTAAAGTTAATGGCTATCACTTAAATATCAGCATGCATTTGTCAAAATGCTTATGATATTAGATGTCTGGCAGGTGCTAATTAAGCTACATATCTTACTGTGCTGGTTTTGTTGTTGATTCGTAGGTGATTTTCCCCCCCTACCCTTTCCTTATAGCCCATAAATATTTCCCTAATTTTAAATAGATGCCTCTTTCATGATGGGTGGTCTCACATACATTAGATGCATTTTGTATGGCCAAACTTCCTGTTTCTATTTCTATGTTGTTTATATGCTGTTTCGGTTGGTTTTAGACCACACTTCTGGTTGGTGTTGAATTCTTGCTCCCTGCACACTCACTTTGTGTGTGGTCACCTTTCACAACTTGTGGAAAACAATTTTTTATTTTTTTTGGTAAATAAGTTGGACCAAATAAATGTGTCCAGGTCATGCAAATAAAAGCCACTGGCACACCAGTCAAAAACAGGGAGCAGACAGTGAGGCCCTGGATGTTAGCCCTGCTGGGCTGTGTCAGCCACAGAGGCCCACAGAACCGAAGCAGTTCCTTTTCCACTGAGTAGATGAGGCTGCTGATGGCTGGCCTTCGGGAGGATGGAAATGGGGTTACCCCCCCAGCACACTGTGCACCTCATTGTAAGCTGTGGAGTAAGGAGAAGGAGGTGTTAGGAACGTGGACCCATTTAAATACGTTAACACACACAGATATTTACACATACTCAACGAGGAGGCGTGCTGGTCTTCAATGACGAGGAATCTCATTATAACACTCAGCTTTCCAGATTGGGAGAGAACTGGAAGAAAATAGAAAACGCATCCCGTTTAACTAAGGAACCTGATGGCCAGCAAACAATAAGCATTCGATCTTTGTTCAGATCAGCCCTCATTATTATATTTGCAGCCGTTAACGTGGTTTGCCATCAACTTCAGTTTGGGCCACAATGATAACTTCTCACTTGAATATTAATCAGTAGCCTATTTAGATGCCAGAGAGGAGTTGCTGAGCTAAATGCTGAGAGTTTCTGCGTGCACATGCCTGTTTGTGTCTAAATAAGCAGGCAGTGAGAGCCAGTGGGGTACTCTCCATTCTGGAGATGTTTCAATGCATGTTATAAGGGTCATAAAGTGTGAAATATTTCCTGCAGACATTATTATGGACTCTCTGTACCCCCTCCCCCCCATTAAATTACTGGGACAGCTTGCTGAACAGGACTGGGTGGCCCCGGGAGTTTGGACCTGAGATTCAATAGGGAACGGAAGTGTAAGAGTGAAAGGGGACAATACTCCAATCAATGTTAATTACAGAATCAATGCTAACAACATTCATTCATCTAATAATAATTATCATTAGCTGAATGATAATAAATACTAAATTAATTAGTTAGCATTCCATAGTACTGGATATGTCTTAAAAAATAATATGCATTAGAACTAATTTATTTTGATGAATGTGTTAGTATCACTTTGAGTATTAATCAAAATCGACAAGTAGCTAACAAGGAAGTAATGTCAATTAGATTCAACATGTGGACTTCAGTGGTTGTGTCAGGATATCAGACTGAACCATAATGGGGGGGGGGGGGGGGGGGCGGGGCCCTCCGGTCCCAGAGCACACCATGTCACCCATACAGAGCACAAGCACATAGCTGCACACCCAGGAGGTTGCTTCTGACAAGGAAAACATTTACCGGAACACTTTGTCCACTTGGCTGAAGATCTTCAACAGGGCAACAACCTCAATGAAACGCCAACTGTTGAAATGTACCAACGTGTGGGAAAAAATTGCTGCATCGGCAAATAAAAGCAATACACCAGAAAAAACATCAGTGAGTAGAATAAATATAAACCCTCTCATGCATACAGTTGGGCTATTGTTAATTGTCTATTGTCATGTCCCTGACTGAAGCAGACTGTACCAAATAGAATTTTCCTCTGGCCTGGCTCTCGTGGCAATAAAGATTCTGATTCTGATGAAACACATAATTAAGAAGCATAGGGCACAAATCAAGGAACACTCCAGGGCACAAATACGATGGGAAATGTAGAGATTGACCAGACTTAACTTAGAGACTGAAGTCTGACTTATGTCTGACCTTTAGTGACCCTTAATACTGTTTCCATGTATCCAATGGCAACTCTGACCATCAATAAAGAGCCTTTTTAATGTTCCAGAAATACCCCACTGTGGATTCACTTGTCCCTCGGATTACATCACGGACAGGATGACAGCTGTAGACAGGTATAATTAATTCCTCCATGTCATCATCTCTTTCACTGAACGACACACGAAGTCATCTAGAGAATTGTCTTTCAGAATACAGCAAAGCTATTTACGAGAATTACTCCTTGGTGTTTTAAAACAAACTTTTTCAAGTTTTTCAAACTTTTTTTTTTAATTTATTTTAGAAAGAGGCGTACTAAAGAAAATGTCTCTAAAGCATTTACGTGCTGTAGCTGTTCTTATACTTGTTTGCTTTGCAGAAGAAGCGGGGAACCCAGAGGATTTTGCTGGGGCAAACGACCCCCAGAAGAAACGCCGGAATGCCCGGCAAATGGAAGTAATTATGTTTTGATCTCTGCTGTTAGTTTTTGATTGAGTTTGCAAAACAAGTCGGTGACACTTTTACATTCTTAGACACATGTGTTTCCCATTTATGGTGGAATTCCGCTGAAAAGCAGGCAGTATATGAAACCCTTTACTGTCCAGATTGTTTTTCCATTCCAGAGGCAGCGCGATCTCGTTGCATCGAGAGGCTGACTGGGCTAAAATCGACAATTATACCCTACGAATTCCACTAGAGGGCGGACGTTCCTTGCAAATAACCACGCATGTCCTCCACAGTCTTCGTTCTACAGTATTTTATCTGCGTGTCTCATTTTTTCCCCAAGTCGCAATTATTTATGTAACTTAAATCTGCATTTGATTACGTCTTTAAAATGAGTTTTAGGGTTTCCGTTTAATACAGTGTGGGTTTTTTTAAGACAGAAATTAAAGAGGGTATTTTTTCTTCAGACATGAAGTAATTTCTGAAAACCATAAATTTGTGAAATGCCGGCGCCTGACATCTTTGCGTTTGTAGTTAAAGTGTGTTGTGGTGTGTTATTGTTTGCTGGACTTCGAGTCTGTAATAAAGTCTATCATCTATCTATCTATCTTCTATCTATCTATCTATCTGTGCTGTGTGTTGACCCATGTCGCTATTGAACAGACTTTAAAAACATGCCATTAATTGAGTTAAAACAGCCATTAAGCAACAGCATCCGGAAATTTTATTTACGCAAAAAGGACCGGACAATAAATGCATTAAACAGAACTATGTATGAATCATTTGCCAAGATACGCAGACTTGGTGAGTCATATCGTATTTTTCCAAGCCTGCCCCACACACAAGCGTATGACTGGCAAGAGCAACATTTGAACCTGCTTCGCCGACAACAAACACAAAGCCAGATTTTGTGGCACTACTACGTTAGCGGAAAGAGGCTCTGGCGGTAAATAATGCGGCGTTCTGTTACACAGATGACTTCGATGCATTGGGAGCTTATTATACATTCCAATTTAAAGTCCTACAACTCGTGAGAGCTGCTGCCTTAAGAACTGCTAAGGCATTTCAGAGTTTCATTAAAGCAGTACCGTTCTGCGATGGATTTAGACGACGTCTTCCATATATTACGTCATATAGGCTATTGCATTATTGCTAAGCAGCTCTGTCTTCCCATCCAGCCAAATCCACCCCTCCCGCTTAAAAAAAAAACAAACATTTGAATATTACAGACAACTCACTTAATGTTGGAAGCAAAGTCGTATCAACCTCCATAATATTTATTATTGTAACAAGACTCCACAATATATATTTAAATGGCCATTCAAAACTCACAATTAACTAGCAAAATTGTATACAGGTTCATATTATTGATGCATGCATGTATAACATGCAATTTATTTCAGCTTTCATTATGAATTAAGAAAATTCTCTGCTGGTTGAAGAAAAGTTTCTGGTAAATGAATAGACAGAATAAATAACAAAATAAAAAAAAATATTACGATAATTCTTTTAATCCTGCGAGAAGAAAAATAGGTAGGGCTGTGTTTATATCAGTAATCGAGTAATCAATCGATTAATCTTATTATTCGTCGAGAAATTGTTTATATATAATATAATATACGCCTAATATAATACGGTTCATTTAGGTACTCCAGTTCACTTAGGTTGCATTTTTGTGCTGTGGAAGCAGAGTGGATGGTCCACCGGAGAGCCACACACACACATAGGGTGAACATGCAAAATCCATATATACAAAGCGACGGAGCGTGGCGACAGTGCTGCCCACTGCGACAGTATACTTCCCTCGGACGCGCAAGATGTACGATGTAAATATCGACCCGGCATTTCATGCACACATCACTGAATCATAGGAAACAAAACTTTGCAAGCTTTTACACACACAAACACACACGTTTTTAGCAGCGTTTATTTTGACAAACAGGAATCATAGGAAGTAAATGAAGTACAACGACTTCACAGTGATGACAAAGACAGGCTACGTGACACATATCTTCAGCTAACCTCGGGTTACTGGTTGATTCCGTCTAACTTTAATGGCTTCTTTTAAGGTGTATTTGCATCACAGTCGTAATGGGGTGTTATTTAAGTTCCGTTTTGCAATACTGACATTTTCGTTCACTTTTAATATCATGTACTTCCACAGAACTGATGCTTTGGTTGTTTATTTGGACCATCATCCGCTATATGCACAGTCTTCCCACCGCCATATTGACGATTAATCGAGAAAGAAAAATTTAATCGATGCCTTTAAATAACGGAGTAATCGAATTTAATCGAGTGGTGACAGCTCTACTTGCAAGTATGTGATTAATCAGCCACTTTCTGAATCAATAAATAATCAAAACATTTATGATTAATACACATTGTCCTGTCTGAGGACCAATTTATCTATCTGTCTGGAGAATACCTACAAACAGATTTCGCCATTCTTGTCTTTCAAATCAAGAGGTACTATTTTTTAATATTTATTAGAATAACACTGATTTATATACAAAAAACAGATAGGCCTATGTGCAACAAACGGAATAGAACATCTAAAGTAGAATTTGAAAACGGACAGAGGTTTTTGTTAATACAGGGCATGGAAAAACGTACTGAAACGCTAAATGCCCTCGCGCTCATTTTGGCTTGCAGTTACTATAGTCCACATTTATTGCTTTAAAATTGTTTTATCGTTTGTCTTTCGTAAATAAAATGGGGGCGAACTTCTCTCGTTAGATAAAAAAATCAGATAGCATTTTTTGCTTTGTTCGACTGTTTTTTTGCGTTCCATCTTGAGACCTTTTAAATCTTGTCAGTTCTGGTTATGAAACAAAAAATGGTCAGAGGAAGGGAAAGAATGTGTAATTTGTTTGAGAATGTGTTGGGTAAGTTTTATTTACAAATCCTCTTATTTTTTTGGGAAATAAATACTTTTCCTCATATGTGTCCTACATTGTTCACTACTAATCTGGTGTTACACATTAGGATTTAATCTTGCATGCAGTCAGTCTGGCTAGTTAACTATTTTATGTCTGATTGTTTTTAATTTGACTAGGCCAGTCTATGGACCAATACGAAAGACATGATTACTTGGCCGTTTTTGGTCATTTTCTTATTAGCAAGCTGGCTGTCAGAGCTTACACTGTTAGCACAAGTAATATATATTCAACTAGGAAATGTGGCTCTGTTAAAACCAAACAGGGGAATGTATCAGCAGTCAGTACAAAGACTTTTTTGTTTTCTTGGGCCCTGATGAATGTCGTCCTGTTAAGCTCACTGTAGCCCCACCAAGTGGACAGGAGAACTCATCTCAGTATCAACCGCTGCTCACACAGAGACTGTCTGGGGCTGTCTGGAGCTTATGATGATTCATTTGTCTTGGACAGGAGGCTGGCTTTTGAATAAATACAATATCCAGTTCTAGAACATTTTAAACTAGAGGTGAGACAGTGTTTAGTTACCATGGCTACTTGAACATCAATTTTGGTGTACATCACTAGTTCTCATGCACAATTTTTTGAAGGTGTGGAAAACCATTCTGTAAATGACATAGTTTGGGATAAGTCATCAGTATTTAAGACGTTACTCGTGATAAATGAAAATGAATGTCCATATGAGTGAGTAATTTAAATAATCTCTTTTGTAAAATAAGATAATTCACTTGCATGGAAGAATGACCTTAATAGTTATTTAGAATTCTGTTAGGTGATGATATATCCATATATCGCATAAATAACATCATGCAAATCCCAGTTTGTTTGTTTGTTTGTTTTTTTGTTTTTGCATCTAGCAGCAGCACAATATAATATTGCTTCAGCTCTGGTCCCCTTTATTATCTCTTTGGACGGTTAATGTTGGTCATACTACAACCATCTATCTATCCAACCACCTTCTAAAACTACTAATTTTGGACAGGGTCGCGCGGGGGCGGGGCGTTATAGGACACAACGCTGGGGTATGCACGTATACAGTGCACGGGATGTGCTACTCACAGTGTTTTATACTTATCTGTAGCTCGTATTCCATGAAGGGACAGCAGAACAGCTCAGACGCCGAAAGGGTACGTTGACTGCATTTTTGACAGTCAGACTGTCCGATGTGAATTTATTTATGCGGACATTTGATATTCTAAACAAACGGGATGAGTATCCGGTGTTTACAAGATTCTGCGAATATGGCTTCAGCTGCAGAATGATTTCCAAACTCGTGGTAAAAGATCGGAGGGTACTGAAAAAAAGTAGTGTACTTCAAAAACAGCGCTTGCGCACACCAAGAATGCCGCGTAGCTAAGTTTTTTTTTTTAATACTTTTGGTCTGCCCGTTTCTTTTCTCAACGAATGCTCGTCGCACTTGATTCTTATTGGGCAAGAAATTCCCAGTCGGGAAGAGAGCGCCAATCATACTACACATCGCTGGATATGCGTTGAATAAAAATCTGGTTTTTTCATTGGGTTGAGTTACGTCATGCAGCTACCCGCTGTGCTGTGAGGCTGTATCTTTCTTCCCCTCTCTCTCCACTCAATCTGTAACCACCAGCAACGGAGGCGGTGGGGGCACTGGACAAAAAAGCTTTTTATTTTATTTTTTAATTTTTTGTTTTACCACGCACAGTTGCGCCAGCTGTCACGAGCGTGCGCGCAAATGTAAATAAGACGTTTTCCGTGTCCCAGACTTTTGGTTTGGTTGCGTATTTGACAAACCCAATTATTCCTGTCCCATTTTTCCATTTTTATTTTTAAATATTTCTCTGTGTAGCTTGTAAGTTAGCCGATGATCAGTAAAGGTCGCTAGATGGTCGCCTGGCATCCGAGCAGCCCGTAGGCTCGCAGCTGGAGAAGCGTTTCTTTCCTTCCTTTCTTTTCTCTCTCTTTCTCCATGAGAAGGCATCTTTATCACTAGGTGCAGCCGTGCATTTGCAGATCGCATTGAATGCGTGTTGGAGGGCGCACAGGGAAAACACTGGGGTACAGCACCCAGGCAGGCAGCTAGCTGCCGCTCCACCAGCTCACAAGGGCGGCTTGGAGTTTAATTCTTTTCGGGATTTTTCTTTTTTCCTTTTTGCCATTCCTTTTATACATCGATAATGCTGTCTTATGCGTCCAGCATGTTGGCGACGGCGCTGCTTTTCCTGGGATTTTCGCGCAGTTTGGAGGTGATCGCTCCCACCAGAGCGATTGATGGTAAGCAAAACTGATTTATCGGCCTTTTTCCCCAACGTGTACATTTGTTGCATTTGCCGATTGGCGGGCACTGTTGTTGATTTACTATTATTTTTTTGTTTCATTCGACCTAGTCTGTCAGTGCGCTGCGTGCCTTTGATACCATCAGAAATGTGATGCATACCACTTGTTCGTGAAATGAATCTTCACCAACTACTCACGTACCTGCCAAAAAGCAGACCCTCCGAATAAAACGAATCTGTTACTACGATCGCTGCAACTGGTTAATCAATGACCTGCGGGTATTTGCAATTCGTCTATTTTGTCGTTTAGGGGAGCTGATTGCTGTTTTGACGCAGCACTACGCACAGTATCCATCGTGTGTGGTTGATTGCGTTTAAATAAGTGTTTTCTTGACAATGCACATGCAAACCCGGGCACCACAGCGGCAATAATGTAACAAATATGTAAATCAAATAGGTAATGGCGCGTTACTTTGGCGAGGGAGGATTGATCGTCTGGCTCGCGTCTGATTTTTTTTTTCCACAAAGACCAAACGTGGTGATCGCATCGCTGCGAGCCTGATGTCTGTATTGCGTAGGTCGGATACTGAATTAGTAACATTATTATTGTTTGCTGTGGCTTGTGTGTTGCTGTGTGATGGAGCGGCCTGGCGGGTGATAGGGGCAGCTGCCCCTGCATTTCCCCAGCGCAATCAGCTGTCCATTATGTTGTATTTTCCCGTTCTTCGGCTCCGGTGTGTCACCGTTGCGCAGTTTCGGCTGCTGATTTGGCGGCGTATCCGCTGCGATGAGGGCGACGCCGCCGCGCCGCTTTCGCTCGTGTTACCTGCTCCTCTGTCATGTCTTCGTCTTGTATAAACGCGTCCGCCCTTTAAGCTCCCTTTACCCCCCCCCCCCCCATCATCGGTGAATCAGACATGGATGTGCTTTTTAATTCATTATTTTCTGCCGTAACATTTGATTAGCGAGTCCCCATCCCTGTCGCTCACGGCGCGGCAAATCGCCGGGTTTTCAAAGCGGGCTCCGCGACCAGCGGCGGGGGGGCTTTAGGGAGCCACGGATTGTCAGAGTTAAATGGCTACCATTTGTTTGAGGGGGCCGTGGACTGGGGGAGTGCGGGATCGGGGGGGGGCTTTATTTACCGCGTCCGCTCAGGTGGCGATCACCCAGAATCCAGTTGATTATGAATTTATTGTGATATTCCCATGTTCGTCTGCAGTTAACACTGGATCGCCTTATGGGACACCGGTGCCGTTTATGTAAACAGTGCACGCAAGCATGTAAAAGCCGGCCATACAGGGGTCTAACCCCCCCCCCCCCTTAGAATTCACGCGGAACTTCTGGAAACAATTAGGCAAGCACCTCCCCAATGCGTTTCGCAATAAAGGAGAAGGGCGTGCGCGTGGGAGCAGTGACCCCCAACCCCCCACAGCCTCTCTACCTGAGCCCCCACCACCTACAGGACACCCCTAGCCCATACACCTTCTGGAGATATGGCTCCATTCATCATGTAGAGACAAGACTTTCTGCTATTTATTCACACTCAAGCAGTTTCCTAAAAAAGATGTTTTTAAATGTCAGATGCTATGTGAACCTCACCAAACTGGCTTCAGCTTTGCTGTTGATCCCTCGATCAGCGTGGGATATTGATTGCACAAACAGGGCTATGGCACCATGACATCAGAGAGCATAGTACATGTTAATATTTCACCCTGGCCTCAAAAAAGTTCTTAACTCTCTGACCTCTCAAAAGTCGTCAAAGAGATGCCTAACATACCATGACAGATCCATAAGTGGATATGAAGTGGTATAAATTAGATCAGAATTTTGTATCTGAAAGTCAAATAATACATCATTTGTTTTTTGGCTAACTGTTCATCTGACTCGATGCATGTCGCCTAGAGTGGAATGCACCCTAGTCAGTACACCAGCACATAGTCAGATACTAAAAGTCACTGGTCCACGAGAAGACTGCCCAAATGAACATGAGGAGAAAATTGGAAGAATGGGTAGATGTGCACACACAGCTGAGGCCAAATTTGAACTTGCAACCCTCTAGGAGGTCGGCAGAGACTCTGCCGAGTGAATCACTGTATCTCCAGGAGACCCGAGAGGCTTCGGAGTTCTGCGTCTTCTCTGATTGCATTTCTGGTTTGGTAGCTTGCAGGTGTTTTTCAACAGCATGGATCCTTTGTAGACAGAGAGATACAGATACATACTGTCCTAATCTCTGGAGGGCACTTTGGGTATTACGGTGACAGACGGAAAGACAAAGGAACAAGGCTTCCACCATGTCTGGGAATCCGTCGCATATTTTAATTACATTATGCAAAACATAAAAATGTTTCTTTATAGAATATGCCCGATGGACAGCTCATATCATTAACCTGAGAGAGGCCCCGAATGGTATCTGCCAGCAGGGCAGCGTTACTTACTTACTCCTTCTGTGGGTATTAGTTGGGCTGTCTATGACAATGGGAACGTCATGCTGACCTCAGAACTCAGCTGACTGCCTGAGTTGTTTGCAGCAGGGTAATTCACTTGGGCACCTTTTGGTTCGTGCAAAGAACACGCCTGTGCTTTCTACGCACGTGTGCAGAGGCATGTTGGGTCGCCCTGTCCTTGACTGGAAGACGTGCTGATTCTTATGGTACAAATCTGTACTTCATAAAGGCCACATTTCCATGCGCGGCCATGTCGTCTCTGGCTATCTGCTTCCTTAACACTTTCAAAGCAGTAGCTGGCTCGACATGGTCATCCTTTGAGTACTTTTAGCGTGGCACTCAACAAATCCAGATTTTGCATTTAAGCTTCATATTTAAAGGGTCCCCTGTATTTCAGTTGTTAGTCTTTGTTGTGCTTTCTGGCTGATGAGAGACGCTTTTTATGGATAATGCCTGATGTGCTTTTTAAAAAGCTACTGTTTGGTATTTGGTCAATTAACAGTCCTTTAAATAGCATGAACCCCACCACCACACCCAATCAAATGCGTATGTGCACTGCACAAAAATAAAAAATAATAAAAACTTGCACCCTGAAGAGGACAGGACGTTCCTCTTCTCTGGAAGCTTTTGTAATGGAAAAGGCGATAGTGTTTCTCCATTCATTTGGGATTGGTTCGGGATTGTAAGCACTTGGCATTGAACAAACCAGTATAATGTGTAGAGTCTGCAGAAAGTCAGTCGTGGCCCAAGGTGGCAGCATGAGAAATTTATTACAGCAATGACAACCGGCGGAATGGAAGCAATATGTGAAACTATGGAATGAAAATACTAGGAAGAATCACAACTTTAGTCATCCGTAAGTCTGAGAGGAACGGAGAATTTATTTTATTGCCAAACCCTGGCTTGATTGTTACCGGCCATAAAAGAGCTCATTTAGTGTGATTATGGAGATGAGGACAGCAGCAGGTCCATGTGGGTAGAATGTCATTGTAATTCTTGCTATAAGAATCCCAGGTCCATGTTGTATTAAATATAGGCTTTTTCAAACTTGTCGTGGTTGTGTTCTTTATTTTTCTCATCTGCGGTTTATGTCTTTCGGGAAGGTGCCCTTTTATGGTCCCGGCAGAGCGAGGGTTAAAGAACTTGCACAACTTAGAAGCGAGTAAGAAGTGGCCCCCCGCCAGCCCCACCAACTCCATGTCCAACATCTGGATGGAGGAAGGCCATTAATCCAGGAAGTGTGTGTAGCTCTTGGCTGGGGGAGGGGGAGGGATGCGTTTGGCTCCAGATGGAATTTCCTAACTTTTACTGTGCTGACTGGAGGTAGTTATACTGACAGGCCAAATTAAGTGAGGGAGTCGCATATAAGGGGCACCGGGATCTTCATTTTTGGGGCAAACGCCACATTGTCTTTCTAGTAAACCTGTAGAAATTTACCATCCCTAGGCTGCTGCATCTGTGGGGTGAATGTTCTGGTGGTGGGACAGGATGAATAGTTTTGGGTGGAGAGCCCAGAAGACAGTAAGCTGAAGCCCAGCTTTGTGGATTACTTGAGGCAGCTGTTGCAAAGTTGTTCTGCAATGAGGTCAAAGCTCCACAGTTTCGTTGTTACAGTTTTTCTCGGAAACTTGGTGTGTCTTGGTACCCTGCTCTCTTCATCTTGCCATACCTCTGATGTGCTTCCTGCTGCTCTCTGGAGAAGTGTAGGAGAAATAAGAACATTGTTGGCTTTGTTTTAAACCTGACTCCTTGTTACCTTCTTAGCTGTGCGGCTCTCAGGGATGTAACTACTTATTTTTGGGGTAGGGGAAGAGCATATGATACATTTTATCTTGAGTATTGTAGAATTAAAGACCAGCACTATATTAAGGACGTTTTCTCTTCCTGTGTTCTGCAGATCCTTTAGATGCACATCCGACGTCTAACAAAATTCTCCCTCATGTTCCTCAGTTACTCATTGAAGATTCAAGCAACTCAAATCTGCAAACTTCAAGCTCAAAGTCACCTGGACTTTGTCAGCACCTCCGCTTTCAAATGAGCTTTAGAAGGTTGCATATATTGACCATTTGTAGTTGCTTCTTTTGACGGCTCAGTGGTTTCTGACATTAAAATCTGCGACTTGCAGGAGGGAAATGCATCTTATGAATAATTTCCTCCTTTATTTCCTTTGTGAGCACTTTGAAGTCACCAGGGTTGATCTGTATAGTTATCCATGAAAATGATTCCTGTTGGATTTGGCATGGAAAGCTTGTAAAACACCTTAAATGGCAGGCAGTAATTTGTAAACAACCTGTATTGTGAGTCAGGCCTGCATGTGAGAACACTATATTTAATTTTTTTTTTTTTATATATATAGCCAGTTCCTGATTTTGAATTTTTTTTTGGTGGTTAAAATGACTCTTAAGTGTAAAGTTCTGTGGAGTTTGAGTCTCTGTGTCAGCATTTCACGTAAGCTAAAGTTCCGAAGAGGAAGCTATGCTCTCGTTTTGGCCGGTTTTGAAATCTCCTGATGTGCGATCTGCCTGATCCAGAAGCGGCTCCTGCCTTGCCTTTGGGCTGGTTACTGCTGCACATCCTAGGCCCATTCTTGGCAGGACCAGCGTCGCTGGGAATCATATGCCGGGCTTTCACATCTCATTAGGGCACGGTAATTAATTCCTTGGATCGCTGCTGGCTGTGTTCTTCAGTTGGGGAGAACTTCGTTCTCCTTCAGCCCTCAATTAGTGCAAACCCATAATTCTTCGCTATGGAGTATTTCAATGGCTCCTTCTATATTTATTCCGCAGACCCTTCAAGTCCGTAAATTGCACACGACTCGATGTTCTTGATAAATGTGGCCAAGCTTGCTCTCGTGGACACTAAGATCGGGGGAGGCGAAAACAGAATTTCCCTACGGGGATCAAAAAAAAGTATCAGTCAATTATTATTGTTATTCAGTCACCAGTATCAGTTGAACCAGAGTCAAAAATCTTGAATCAGATTGAAGTCTTTAAGCTCCAGTGACACAGGGTTGTCGCTACAGAAAAATGTTCATTTGCAATCCCTTAAGCACTTTAATAGTAACACTTTTTTTGTTTTTTTTGTTTGTTTTTTTCCTCGATGTAATTGTGTCTGTTGATACTTTAATGGCAGTTATTGGAATAGGCCCTTCCGGGCTGTGTTTTGTAAGCTCATCGATGGGAAGCCAGATGTTTCATGGCCATAGTGTCTCATGTGACACTTGAGTTTCACGAAGACTGAGTCGCCTGGAGGTCAAAGTGTTCGGCTCTTGGATAGTGCTGACAGCACACGTCCTCTAGTATTGCACAAGCTCGCAGATCCATAGCCGTGATGTCGAAGCCCTGGACCCTTAGCTGCTGGGTTGAGGCTCCAGGTCTTCTGAGGAGATTAAAAGAGAAACACAAACAACAGCCTTTATGTTCTATTGGTTGTTGTTCCCTTTTTCTGCTGAACTTCAGTTGGGCACTGAGTTAATGTCCAAGGCAGTCAGCAGATCCTATTGGACCTGCCCTTAAATAAGCCCATTTCCTTCACCTTCATCTATTTTGCGTATGCTTAGCATGAGCATTACTCTGTGTGCCTCGGTGTCTGGAAACAGCCCTAAACGATTAGAACTGGATGGCGGCGGTGGCTGGACTGGTAGGATTTATGTCACAAAGTTAATCATGCTCTCTAGGTTTTGTAGCTTTTGTTTCTCAACCCAATCACCCCCCCCCCCTTTCCACTTTTCCACTCAAGTGTTTAACTCTGTGAATACGTTTCCGTGGAGATGAGAACAGCCCTTATTCAATGATGCCGTCATGTTGGGAGCTGCTTAAGTTATTAGGGCTGGTTTGGAGTGGGCTGTTGCTTGGTCGGCCGGCTGGCTGGCCACTTGCGGAGACGTCGGTTGGCCGACACGGTGACCCGAGTCATCTCGAGCCTTGGTATGAAGCGAGCCGAGGCCCCGAGGGAGGGGAGGTGCGGCAGCTAACATTGGGAGGTCAAGTTTTATAGCAAACTCTAATGATCTCGCCCGAAGAAGTACCTCATTGCCCTGAAATTGGGGAATTTACTTAATGACCGTAGTCATTTGCATCCATCTCTGTCTCCTTTTTTAAAGTTGTTTGCAGAGGCCAGACTTTGTTTGACAGTAAATAGGTGCCTTTCAGGGCCATTATAGTCTCTGACTGCAGCTGTGTCTGTGTGGGTCTAGCTTGGCGCATCAGCGGAGCCGTTGTGTAAAGCGGACAAGACGAGATTTGCCGGGACTGCAGATAAACAAACAATATTCCGTTTTTGTGGTCACCTCCTCCCCTCTTTTATCTTGCAGCCGGGATTCGTGGCCACCTGTGTGTGACACACTGTCTCGGTTTCATTTTGCAGGCTCCACTCTGTAAGAGGTTGGGTTAACTGATGCGAGGTTTGAACCGGAATGTTATTTAAGACCGTCTGTGAAAAAGCAACTTCGAGATTCATGATCTTAAGATTCTCCACTGAGATTTTGATGTGGACCAGATATCCATCGGCAAAACATTCTATTTCAGAGACGTGGTCACAAAGAACTGAATGTCCCCAGCAGAGTCTGGTGACTGTCGGCGATGTCGCCCACAGTGGTCCAAAGGAAAATCCTGCAGGTTCAGTCACCCAAACACCCAAGCACTACAGAATATCTCAGACAGTCAGTTCCCAGCTGATCTTTAACCTTCTGTGTTCACTTCACCGTCATAATCGTTTCTCATTCTGAAACATCCCATCCTATCAGCAGGAAGAGTTTTGAAGCAGGGCATTATGAAGACATTTAGTGGTTCTGTTTGACTAAACCATTACCAAACAATCAGAGCCGATCGGACTTATTTTTACAGGCCCTGCCCCGGCACGCTCCGTCATGTTTCCCTCCCTTGGCTCAGCCCGCTTCCCTCTTTCTGGCACTTTGATCTTTCCTTGTTTGTATTTCTTGCCCCCTCTGAAATATGAAGACTTCAGCGCTCATTAAAACAGGGAAACCTGTTTGACTCGGCGATTTGAAGTGAGCAGGTCAGGTACAGTTTACCACATCTTCATAAATCATTTAAATACACACACTATTTTGTGTGTGTATATATATATATATATATATATATGTATGTATGAGGAGGAGTGTGTAGTTTGGTTCTCGTATATTTTACGCCATATCATAAGTTGGCAGATTCCACTGTTTCACCAGTGTGTGTTCGGTGAGGGTTTAGGCGTACAGCCAGCGACCCCCCCCCCGCATGCTGGCTGTGTTTAACCCTCACAAGTGTACAGCCTTATCAGGTTACCACAGGTCAGCCAGCCTTTCTATTGTTGTGGTTGCATGTGGGATGGGGGGGGGGGGGGGCCGTTAAGGGAATTCGGAAGGGCTTGAGAAACCTTTCCAGCCCCCCCATGTTGTACCTTTACACCCCCCCCGTCTATCATTGACATTTACACATAAGCACATACCGTCGTGCATCCAGGGCTGCGGTCTGTAGACAGAATGGCCACATGTTGGGTGCTGCGCCTGCGGGGGGGGGGGGGGGGGGGGTGGGCGGAAAGCGTCAAGAAACCCCTC
>JAODKL010000088.1:153208-166655 GCA_026780765.1 Petrocephalus schoutedeni
TGGAATCACCAAAACACGAGAATAAAAAAAAAAAAAAAAAAAAAAAACGTATAAAGGGGCCAGAATCTTATAATGGTGATTACCCCGGGTTCATCCGCTGGAGCCGATTCTCACAGGAAGTGGCACAGATGTCCCTCTTAGTGCGGAACTACAGGGCTGTAGAGAAAAGCTGCCCTTTGTATTGTCTTTTTTTTTATTTATATAATGAAGGGAAAGCACTGTAAAATATGAAGGATCCCTGTCCTTGCGCTGTGTTTAAAACTCCACCCAGCCAGTATTTGTTCCTGTTTTTTTTTTTTTTTTTGTTCTTCCTTGTCAAAGCAAACTTCTCTGGCTGGCTACGGACCTCCTTTCACCCCCCCCCCCAGCCCCTTGTACTATGCAGTCTGCATCTTTTCACGACTGTCCTTTAGCTTCTTGCACTGCTTCTGAATGGTGATGAAACGTAAGATTGGTGCTTAGGGCCAGCATGTCTCGTGCCCCTTCCTCTGGGTCGCTCTCTACCTCGCCGGTAATCGTGGCCGCATGCCGCCTTTCAGCCGCACTTCCAGAGCCTCCTTCGCCAGGCTCCTTGCCCCTCTTTCCGGAAGGAACCGGGGGAAACTTGCTTGGCATGCTGAGATTGCACTTGGTGAGAGTTCAGGGAACACTCTGTTCATGTAAGCACCCACCTCACCACCGCCCCCCTCCGAGAGCGTCAGCAGCAACACCGGCTTCTAAAACCCCTTCTTTTTGGCATTCCCAAGATCACTTTTGAAATAGGACGCCCCCCCCCCCCCCCCCCCCCCCCCCCCCCACACACACACACACACACACACATATATTCATATCTTTGTGGGGACCCTCCATTCATATCTGTGGCAAAATCCCTAGTTGACATCCTTAACCTCTACCCAGCCCAAACTGTACCCATAAGTAATCAAACAAAATACAAGACATCTGGCATTTTTAATTTTTTGATTCCAGTCAGATTTTTTTTGTTTCCCAGAGTTTCACAGAAACTGTCCTCATAAGGTCAAATAACAGGTTTTTATCATATCGTCGATATATTTGGTCCCCACACTATTCTATATACAATATGTATATAATATACACACACATACATACATGCATACATACGCACACACACACACGTGCGCGCACACACACACACACACAGGCCCAGTTATGGTATTGAATGAAAGGAATGTAGTGGAGAGGTCTCGATTTGATTTACTGCAACCCTTTTGATTGAGGTGTTGCTGACCGTGCGGATGTTTAATAAATCCATCTGGTGTTGATATATTTACTACCCCCTTCAGTATTTAGATTGGTTTGGTTTCTCATTTTAAAATGGGATCCTCCTGTTCCACCAGAGGTCCTCTGTTCTTGTCCTTGTCCCTAAATCTGTGAAATCTCCGTTTGGCTTCTGTTCCGGCCGAACGGTGCCCTGCGGGTGGTTTGCGTCACTGGCACGCACATTCCGTAGGAATTTTTTTTGGGTTGAGGGGGAGCTGTTCGTTGTTAACATCTGCTTTCCAGATGTTGTACATCAACCCCTGGTGTCCGCCAGTCTGCTGCTCGCCACCCCGCTAAAGGACAGTTTCCTGTACTGTGGGCGGGGCCGACGGTGGTGATGCTCCAGGGGTCATGACCCCTCATTGTTGGGGATTTATTTATCCTGCTTAAAATGTCCATGTTCCCCAGTGAGCAACCCTCCTTCCCACCTCCCTGCCAGTCCTCCTGGGGCTTCACTGTCGCCCATTTGCAGTGGTGCAGCTGGACTCCCGCCATTTGCCCCCTGGGGTCACGCTGGCTCCCGCGGGAGGATGGGGAATAGTGAAGCCGGCTGCCACATGTGATACCGCACGCGGCGTGCAGCCGTGTCCCGCGGGGCCGCCTGTGCACTGCGCGTTTAACTGCGATATCACCGTTTGCTTTATTGGTGTCTAAGGGCTGTAACTAAGAGAAATAAATAGAAATGCCAAATACTAGATTAGAATCGGAGATGAAACTGATCTGGGCCCAGGCTCCAGTGAATTTCTGCTCCGGAATCTGGCTCAGAACCAGCCTGGTTCCAAATGCGGCGCAAAACCGATGGGAGATCTTGCTGGCAGGACCCTGATATCGGGTCAGTGCCTTGCGTGGCCTCTGGTGGAGGCTGTCTGCTGATTCGGGCCGGGCAGAGGGAGAGGGGACGCTCAGACGGAGATAATGCGGCCTTCAGATGGAGCCTGCAGATTCAACACCGGGCCAGAAATCCCGAAAGGGGAGGTGCAGAATGGAAGGGGCCACTTTATCCTCACGCCAAAGACAAAAGAGTGCCAGATTATCGCACTCCTCCCTTCCTCACGTGCCCTGTGTCAAATTTGAGAAGTTCTGCTGCTGCTCGCATGGCAGAGCACGGGGTTAGGGCTCGCCTGCCATGTCGCGTCCCAGGCCACAGCTACCTGCTCATTCTCTCTGCCGTCCTGCTCCGGCTGCTCCTCCGCGGAATCATTGGGCGGCTTCAGAGGCTCCTCCTCCCTCTCAGGCCTCCTGTTAATCTGCAGGGTCGCTCAGTGTCAGATTTTACCATCTGTGCTGCCCAGATGACTTGCGGCTTAACTCCTGAAGTCTTTACTTGGAAGCTAGTTTGGAAACAAACAACTTAATGATCTCTGATGTCCTGCTGCAATTAAGTGAACAATCCACACCCCCCCCAAAACAAATCCATTAATATGGGCCATTAATAATCTTTAAATAGGTCTCTGCTCGTTAGCATGCCGCTTGTGAATTTCAGGCTTGGTGTAGGTGCTCGGTGACCGTATGTATGTCTGTACTGTCATTAATCTCCATACAAATGTATTAGTGTGATTCCATCTGCGATTTAAGGCTAGCACACAGTACCTTATATTTCGTAGCTGTAATAGATGGGGGAGCCGCATAATCCAGAGCATTGATCAGGCACTGAGATGTAGAGGGGTGTCAGCTGGGAGCCTGTCCTTGTTAGGCAGGGTTAGGATGCGCTATGTAGACACTTTGTGGCCTTTTTGGGGGTGGATTTTGCCTGAGGTTGGTGGGGACAGGCTTCCTTGCAATGCCATTCCTCTGGACAGGAGACATGGAGCATTACCTGCAGGCTTCCTGTTTACAGCCATTACCTCCTCCTCACGCCCCCAGCTCCCTGTCTGTATTCCTCCCGCTATTTGTGAGATGGATTATATAGGAGCCTCACTTTGACTGGTTGGGAGGGTTAACGCCTCACATTTCTTTATTTATTCCCCCCCCCACATGGTATTCCTGGTCTTATTTGCATGCCCCCCCTACGAGTGCTGATTGGTTTTCCCCGTTTAATGATCCTGTTTCGTGCATAGATCTCACGAAGCCGGACTGGGTTTGCCCTCGTTTTCTGGCGTTCTGCCTTACGCCCCCCCATGCTTCAGCCACACGGCCTCCTCATTCCGCCTCTCCTCCTTGGCCTTTGATAGGATGTGCTGCGCTGGGCTTGTGGTGCGATTCCTACTGAACAAAAGCAGGTTAGAAACCCAGAGACCCGGGCAAGCAGCTCTGTGTCGGTGGAGTCATTCTCCTCTAAAGGTCTCTGCCATAACTATGGCTGAATGCCGTACGTTTCGTAATTTGCTGTGTTGGGATTTGTTGATAATAATATGCGGGGGTTGGGCAATGAGATTTGAAACACGCTGGTTGATAACATTTGGAGCTTAATGCATATGAGTGGTCTGGCGGCCAGTCTTCACTGGTTTGCACATTCCATCAGTAAGAGCAGAGCATGAAGGTTAGATTAGCAGAGCAGTAGCACAGCTGTACATAAAATACTGCAATCCACACAGCATAATGGGAGACGTATCAGAGTTCAAAGGTGGCCACATTGTTGGTGAGCATTTTGCTGTTACATCTGTGACCAGGACAGCAAGTCTTTGGGGTGTATTGAGAGCCACGGTATGCAGGATAATGTCTGCATACCACTATGAAGAACGGACCACATCCAACAGGAGTAACTGTGGACACTGGAGGAAGCTGTCTGAAAGGGATGTCCAGGTACCTACCCGAATTGTATCCAAAAAACCTCAGCTGCCCAACTCGCTGCAGAATTAAATGTGCACCTCAGTTCTCCTGTTTCCACCAAAACTTTTCGTTGGGAGCTCTGCAGGGTCAGGTTTCATGGGTTTGGGCGGTGAACAACGTGAAACATGTATTGTTCTCTGATGAGTCCAACTTCACTATCCTTCCCACATCTGGGAGACTTAAGGTGCAGCACAGGGGTGGATCAGTGATGGTTTGGGCTGCAATATCATGGCATTCCCTAGGCCCACTACTTGTTCTAGATGGGCACGTCACTGCCAAGGACTACCAAACCATTCTGGAGGTGTGAACATGGTGCCCAGTGGTGAACATGGTGCCCAGTGGTGAACATGATGCCCAGTGGTGAACATTGTGCCCTGAAGGTGATGCCATGTATAAGGATGACAATGCACCGATACACACAGGAAGACTAGTGACAGAGTGGTCTGATGCACATGGAAGTAAAACTGAACATCTCCCAAGGCCTGTGCAGTCACCAGATCTGAATGTTATTGAGTCACTTTGGGGTGTTTAGGAGCAAGTCAGGAAACATTTCCTCCACCAGCATGTAGTGACCTGGCCACTGTTCTGCGAGAGGAATGGCTCAAAATCCCTCTGGCCACTGTGCAGGACTTGCTGATGCTGTATTGGCCGCAAAATCAGGTTCTACACCGTACTCATAAATTATTGTGGTCTAGAACCAGGTGTTTGTTTTATTATCCAACCCCTATAAATGAGGAATGAATGATAGATACACCAGGCTTATGTGTCACAAAGGCTTCTCTACTATTCTCTATTTGGGTTAGGTACCCATACATAGTCAGTGGCTTCCAGACCAGCCTACATTTTTAAATTGACAGTTGTGTCAGCCACTCAGACGGGCAGGTAGTAGTTGTGGGTGTGGTCTGGAGACCCCACCCTAGCCAATGGGCAGCCAATCTGAATATCAGCTGCAGAACTTAGTCTCCGTGGCCGGATGAATGCTCTGGTGGTGTGCCTTCTGCAGGCTTTCAGACCCGGGTGGCGTAAAGGGGGAGATAGCCAAAGTGTTTTGAAAGAGATGAAATAGTTGTGTCTTGAGCCAGATTTAATTCCCGCTTTCGTTGTCACACCGCCAGAAGCCAGGAGCCCCCGTGTGCAGGAATGTGGACCTGGGGAGGAGGCCTAGGCTCACCGCAGAGAGCAGACCCCGCCCCCCCACCCACCCTGCAGGGTGCAGGCCTGTGCCTGGCGGCAGTGTCTGCACGAGGTTTTCTGGTATATGGGTGGTGCTTTGCAAAAATAAAAATAGTCTCCCAAACAATAGTTTGGTTAATTCCTGGCTCAGTCTGGCATCTGGAGACCGCCGGCCCTGTTTTGCATGCAAAGGTAGCGCTTTAGAAATAATAAGAGGCCTGCCAGGATCAGCTCTCCGCAAGCGTCGCCGTGATGGCGCCTTGGGAGCCTGGGCGGCGGGCGGCGGTATGGGAACACTGTGCACTGGCCGGGGGCTCCGGCTGGCCTTCTGGGGCGGGGGTGTTTATATGCAGAGCCAGTCGTGGCAGTAAACAGTCGGGGGCGGGGGAGATTGCCGGAATAGGTGCCGGGTGTTTTTGTTTGGCTGGAAGGGAATTTCCGGAAAAAGGGGCCGCAGGTAATCCATTAAACGCCCCCCCCCCGACTTGGTGCATCGATCGTCTAAGCTGTTCTCCTGAGGGAGGATTTTGGCTGTTTGCTTTTGTTTGTTGGTAGGTGTGTAATTATCAGATTTTGACATTTCCGTACCAGCCTAGCAGGCTTTAGCGGCGAAGCCTGGGCTGGCTGCAGAGAGGCGGGGCTTAGCGGAGATGCCTGCTGGCCATGGGGAGGCGGGGCTTAGCTGAGAGGCTGGCTTCAGAGAGGCGAGGCTTAGCGGAGATGCCTGGGCTGGCTTCAGAGAGGCGGGGCTTAGCGGAGATGCCTGGGCTGGCTTCAGAGAGGCGGGGCTTAGCGGAGATGCCCGGGCTGGCTTCAGAGAGGCGGGGCTTAGCAGAGATGCCTGGGCTGGCTTCAGAGAGGCGGGTCTTTGTACTGCATGCTTGCGACCCCCTTATTATAATGGACCAACAGCGATTTTGCCATCCAGTAACAACCAGCTGCAGTTGCCATCCAGTAACGGTACACTCTGTCTGCCACGTTACTGTCAGGGCCGGGGTCGGCGCTGTGGCCCCCTCCTCTTCCCGTGCAGGGGGTGAATTCCCCCCCCCCCCCCCCCCCCCCCCATTTTATTCTGTTGTGTCATTAAATAGGTCAGCAGATGTTGGGGAGATGGTGAGAGAGACGGAAAGAGGGAGAATGAGCTGGGGCCTGCAAGGACTGCTGCCTCACCCACAGATGTTTTATTTGCTATATGGGCTGGTGCACTTAAGTCATGTGACCAAGCTGTAGTCCCACCCCCCGCTCCCCCTCCCCCCAGCACTACTTGACTCAGATTGAAGCTCTCCCTTTGTTTCCATGGTAGAGTGGGCTGCGTTCCGGCTGTTACGCCCGACACCCCCCCCCCCAGCATGCTGGCTGCCCGGACGAAATGCAGTCACCTCTGCCGAAATAGCACCAGACAAAATACGCTTCTGGCAGATGGAGTGACCACCGCCAATTCATCCAGCCAATGGAGGGAGCCCTCTTGTTCTTCTATTTTGCCATGGGGCGGGGGTGGGGGGGGAGGAGCATAGTTCCTTGCCCTTGCCCGTCTGACTCATTGGTTTGGGTCACACTGCGCCTGCCATGGCTTTTGCATGGCCTGCCTTTCCTACCAGATTGTAATTAGTGCCGACTTCAAAATGGCTAAGCCGTGAAGAATTCTAGGGTTTGTGAGGGTTTTTCTCGTAGTAGAAGTTTTTCCTCACCTTTCATCACCCTGGCTGAGGGGGGAGGTTCTGTCTGGCGGTTTTTCATGCAAGCCGGAGCCGCTCTGTGCCGCGTGAGGCCGCGGCCGGCTCTGCCATACACTGATTCCTGGGCGTGTGCTGGAACCGTGTGGGAATCCGCCCGAGATGATGGGCTGTGAGCCTTTACGACGGGAGCCTGCAATTATGCTGCCGGCTCACGGGGGCCGCCGGCACCCGAAAGGCGAGGCCACGGACTCTGACGTTAGCGAAAGTGCCGCTTTTCGCTTTGACCGTGAGACGGAGGAATTTAAGAGTTCCTACTGCTGAGGAAGCCCCGAGGAGCGCGGAGCGGACGGGCTCGTCGGGGGAGCGGACCTCCGGGCAGAGGGCGCTGGACGGGGCCCAGGGGCTGCCACCCGGCCAGGCGCAGAACACAGGCCGCCTTTGTGCTGCCAGGGCCCGTTTGAGATAAAGCCCCCGGCACTTTAGATACTGCGTGGAAATCGCAGGGGGGCTTCCTCACACTTCCTGCTCCTGTACATTATTGCTCGTTACGGCGGTGCACTGCCCCACCCCCAGGGGCTCCTAACATAGTGGGAATTCCCCCCTCCGATGTTTGAAGATCAGAGGAAGGCAGGTCAGATGTGACTGCCCCCCCCCTCTACCCCCCCCACCCCTCGGTGTCAGAATGCATCCGAATCCCCAGGAACGGCTGCCTGATGTTAAGCTCACACGCCTTGCCACAGTGTGTATACATGATAAAATGAAGCTGTTTAATATCACCGTGATATAACCGTACTTAATGACGCGCCTTCTGCATGTGGTGCCCCAGGGCGCCATCTCTGTGCCATTCATGTACTTCTACCTGTGCTGTGTTGTACCCTCCCACGCCGGGATTCTGAATCGACCCACATTAATTCCTTTCAATTGCACATTATCCCGGCTGGCCGGCCCCGGCCCAGAGCTGCTTCCAGAGCGTTCTCCTCATTCACGGCTCTGGCAGCCGGCTTGCTTTCACGCCACAGAGATCTTGGCAGCTGGCTCTCTCTCTCAGGCCAGTGAAGGCCTGTAAGTGACGCTAGAGAGCCGGCATGGGCCGGGGACGGACACACCCGGGGGGGGGGGGCGGTGACTGCGGCTCGCGGTGTGAAGGACACGCCGTCACGCCGGGGACTTTGCTGTTTTATTGTCTTAAATATACCTTGTGTGCTCTCATCTCGGCTGCCATAATTACAGTAAAAAATGCTAAATCACTTCAGAAATTTCCCTGGGTCAGATTTTCTGCGGTCATGCAGTGACAGTGATCCTCACTCTCTCCTTCCCTCTCTCTCTCCCCTTCGTCATCCCTCTCTCCTTCTTTTCCTTCATCTTTTCCTCCTTCCTTCCCTCTCACTCGCACTCTCACCTTCCTCCTCTCCCTCTTCCTCTCCTTCACTCCCTCCCTCTCTCCCTTTTCCCTCTTCCCGTCCCCCTCTTTTCCTTCTCTTTTCCTCCTTTCCTCCCTCCTTCCCTCCCTCCCTTTATCATCCCTCCCTCTCTCCCTCTGTTATCCCTCCTTCCCTCTCTCCTTCTTCCTCTTTTCCTCCTTCCTTCCCTCCCTCCCTCCCTCTCTCCTTCCCCCTCTCCCTCTCTCTCTCTCCATTTTCCTTCTTCCCCTCCCCTTCTTTTCCTTCTTTCTCTTTTCCTCCTTACCTCCCTCTCTCCCTTTCTTCCTTCCTTTCCTCTCTCTAACCTCAGCATCTAAGCTGAAGCTTAATGGCTTAGTTTTGAATAATGCTGGTGTTCAGCACACACACCCGCTCCCCGTGTCTCTGTGCGTCTTACTGATGCCCCCGCCCCTTGTCACCCCGGCAGGTCCTCACAGCCGTGTGTCCAGGTGTCCCCCTAACGAGTACCAGTGCCTGGGCACGGAGACCTGCATCCACATGAGCAAGCTGTGCAACGGGGTCCCGGACTGCTCCGACGGCTGGGACGAGGGTCCGCACTGCAGAGGTGGGTCGCTCGCCCTGCATGCTCGGGGCCGCCAGCCGCCTCCTGATTGGCTCTTACCTGCAGGCGGTCACATCCTGGGTGTGTGCTGCCATCCTGCCCTCCTTCAGTACATCCCACGGAGTCTGATTCGCTATAAATGGTTAAGTGCTTTACTGCTAGCTTAAATAGTAGTGCGGGGTGTATAGTCAGCCCCCAGTCGGCCTGTCGCGCCTCTTCCGTCTCTTTGTCTCTGAGGTAAATCCAGCTCAGAGTGCCTGTTTATTTCACCCGCTTGTTGATCCTGTGCAGAGCTGTCTGCTAAATTGCTCGTTTCCCATGTGACTGTGGGAACATTTAACAAAACTAAACTCCCACAGGAGGAGGGGGTCTCTGTGGCTCCGGTGCTATGGGGAGTGCCTTGCGCAGGGAGGGGGGTGAGGGCTTCGCTTTGCGGACGGTGGTAAATGATCATGGAGAAACCGGGGCCTGCTGATTGCTGTTGTGCATTTATGTGGCTATATTCTGTTTGTCTTTCTGAGCTCGGTTGGTGCTCCTCACTGTCAGAAGTGGGTCCACTGGCTGGGTCACAACTTGTCAGCGAATCGGATCCTCAACCCCCACCCCCCGCCAACTGAGTGCAGGATGGGACGTCAGCGCTGTCATTTGACCAGCTCTCCACCCTCGCGGCCTGGCCGTGTTGGCCCACGTGGCGTAAGAAATTGTGAAGTGTGCTGTTAGCTGAAGAGAAGCCTGGGAATGGTGTTCTGAGTGACAGCTGATGGGGAAGGTGGGTGACACGGGTGCCTGCTGTCTGGCGGGGTGGCGATGGCTGTCTTGCGTGCCCCTTGTGGGTCGGCCTAGTCTCGTCAGTCACCTGATCCCAGCTTATCGTTTCCACAGCGGTGGGGGCACCGCTGGCTCCCCCAGCTGTATGAGGCAGCCCGGTAATGAGGTATCGTCCATCGGCCGGCTTTTGCCTCGGTCGCACCCGGTGGTGTGCCGCCCCACGGGGGCACTGTTGCCTTGATGAAAGATCGATGGGTAAGGTGCAGGTCTTCCTCTGGCGGCGTGCTGGAGCTGCACCCGGGGTGCCTATGAAATGTCGACGGGAGCGGCCCGGTGTCTCGCGCGGGATTTTAATGCGTCGGCTCTTTGCGAATGATAGACGGGGGGGCGGATTCAGTTCTCCGGTGAGTCGTACCCTCAGTGCCCTGCTCCCTGACCCCCGGGCCACAGTAAGGAGGCGGTGAGTCTGTAACACGTGGCACCTCCCCCATCACCCCAGCCTTCTAACTATTCATCTCCAGGGTGGCGTGCGGGTAGCTGAAATATTTATTGGAGGGGCTCAGAAAACATGCGAGACATGAAATTTTCATAGAGTGGTACGGCTGCCTGGCCCGTTTGGAGCTGCGTGTCTCTGTGCAGACTCCCTTTGCACGTCTCTCTGTGGTCACGCCGACACCGATGTTGGGGGGGGGGGGGATTCGCTAAGGAGCGCCTGCATCCACTTCATTATTACCCTAATTACCCGCATCCTCCGGGGGGGTGGGGGGGCTCCCTGACTGACTGGCAGGTCGGTTGCCGTTAGATTCTCGATTATCCGCAGACGGCCTGGGGGAGCATCGCTGCTGACATGATTTAAGGGCTCTCTGCCACGCCGAGGATCCTGCTCGCAGCACAAAGGAGTCAGAGCTTCGTTTGTTTCTCGCAAACCCAGACTCGCTCGGCAGGAGTGAAAATAGTCGTGTTTTGTTCGCTTTAAAAAAAAAAAAACCTTTAAAGCTCTTTAAAATCGCCCATTTCTGTCTTTGCTCACTGGATTCCCCCATTAACCCCCCCCCCCTCGTCGCTCGCTGTGGAACGTTCTTGAATCCTGCTTGAAATGGGTCGGTGCCCTCAGGATGACGTGGCTGGAATGATCCGCTGTGACTTTTTAAATGGGGTCATCCCCCCCCCGTTACTTTTGCAAGGCCAGGAGGGTGATGGGGCCCCCACCAGCAGCGGGCTTGACAGGACCTCAAACCGGGGCCTTTTTAGGGGGTCTCGGGGAGCCAGGGCAGACAGTAAGTCCTTGGGTCTAATTCCCATGATTGGGGGGGCGGTAGGCTGGCCTAGCGGGAGGTCAGGTGACGCGCAGCAGCGCGGGGCTGGCACGGGGGTGTGTGTGTGTGTGTGGGGGGGGGGGGGGGGCGGGTCTTGGCGCCAGCGCAGTTGGCCTTGGCTGCAGGCCGCCGCCGGGGCTGAGGCTGTGATTGCAAATGGGCCTCAGTGTTTGCCTGCAGCAACCCGCCCCCCCGAAAGCATGGCCCCACAAAAGCCTCATTGTGTTCCCCTAAGGGGCCTGGGCCGCGCATAATGAGCCCCCCCCGCCTGCTGCCTCGCCCGCGGATGGTGGAGGGCCCAGTGCACGTGGAGGAAGCGCATCTCCTCGGCGATGACCTGAGGGCCCCCCCCAGCCTGCGGCGCTGTGTGTCCCAGATGGGGGGCGTCCCAGTGAGCAGTGGCGTGAGACGCTGCTTAGCACCCCAGTAATTAGGAATAACGGTCTTTGTGCAGCATTTGGAGCGGCCCCGAGAGAACACCGTGTTTTTATGTACAGTCCCAGCTGCCGCTGCCCACCGGGCGCTGGCTGACGCCCCCACCCCACAAATAAATGTTTATCCTTCCCCTGTCTAACAGCTCTGTATTCCCCCCCGCCCTGCAGAGTTTGCGTCTAACTGCACGCAGCACGGTTGTCAGGGCAACTGCTCGGTGACGCCCACCGGCCCCGTGTGCTACTGCAGGAGCGCGTTTGAGGTCGGCCCGGACGGCAAGTCCTGCAAAGGTGAGCTCACTCCCCCCGGCATCTGCGACAGCGAGCGCCCCCCCCCCCTCCACACCTCCCTAGACTGACCCCCCTGCTCCTTGCAGACTTCGACGAGTGTGCAGTGTACAGCACCTGCAGCCAGACATGCTCTAACAGCGCGGGCTCCTACAGCTGCAGCTGCGTGGAGGGTTACCTGCTGCAGCCGGATAACCGCTCCTGCAAGGCCAAGAACGGTAACCCCCCCCCGAAGCAGCCCTGCACAGTGCCGCCATCCGCTACATCACACCTATGACCCTCCTCCCTGACCTGCGCTGGTCTGCGTGTGTTTCGGCCCAGATCCGGTGGACCGCCCCCCAGTGCTGCTCATTGCCAACTCCCAGAATATCCAGGCCACCACCCTGAGTGGCTCCCCCCTGCACAGCCTGCTCTCCACCAGCACCAAGCAGACCAGCGCCATGGACTTCAGCTACGCCGAGGAGACGGTCTGTTGGATCCACGTGGGCGACTCCGCCTTCGGCACGCAGCTCAAATGCGCCCGCATCCCCAACCTGAAGGGCTTCGTCGAGGAAAGGACCATCAACATCTCGCTGAGCCTGCAAAGTGAGTCTGCCTCGCCGCTGGCCCGACGGGGGGCGGGGCCTAACGCACGCGTCTGTTTGGTCTGGGCGGCCGGTGGGTGTGGCGGGCACTCGTCCTCCGGGATGTGACCGGTTGTGACTCACCACCACCAGCCCATCCGTCCATCCCGGTTTATTCTGGTCGGGTTCCCTTCCTCTTCCCCGCTTTGTTTCCACATGGAGCTTGGGATGGGAGCCGGCCAGTAGGCCTCTCTTCAGGTGCCGGCATCCGGATCCCCCGGCATTAGTTGCAGCCCTGCTGGCTGCTGATTGGCTGCTCACTGGCCCGTGGGCTGGGATCTGGCACCCGGCGAGCAGTATTAACGCAGAGCCGGTCAGCTGTGGCAGGTATACTCTCCCCTGAGGAACGGCACTTACGTACCTCGAGTGTACCTTCCCCCCGCCCTTAGGAGTGACCAGCAGGGCGTGCCTAGCGTAGCCGAAAGGCTTTGAGCCGCTCTACCTTGCGGCAGAGGGGGCCTGTCCACGCTGGCACCTCTCCCAGATGCACTGTGAGCACACCCCCGCAAAGCCTCCCTCCGGCGCCCCCTGCAGGCCGGCGGGGGAACCAGTGGTGTAGTTGTGGCTGCACTGCATCTCCCTTCCCTGGCGGCCTAGCCAATCACATGGAGTGGCTCCTCTTTAATTGTTCTTTTGTCTTTTGTCTCGCCCCCCCACATCCTCAGGGTCACTGACCCTGCCCCCCCGCCACACACACGCACCCCTGCAGGAAATCCCAGCAGCATTGTGTAGCCACCATCCCCCCTCCCTTGCTGATTATGGCTTTGCCAACAGGAAGTAATTGGAGCTCTGCTGTGGGTCAGAGTGTGACCAGCCGCGACACACAAGCCCCCCCCCCCAAATAAAAACCTAGCAGCTCTGCGATGGGCATCCCGGAAGGACAGGACTCCATGACTAAGCGTGCCCTATGCAGACAGGCACCACGCCTGCCCTGTTAGGCTCATGCACTGAGCCATGTAAGGGGGGGGGGCTGCTCCAGCTCCGCCTTCATGACTCTGCAACACCCCCCACCTCCTTCTCCCCCACCGTCTGGCAGAACTCCTAAGTGGCAGTGGCTGGATGGCCTGTGGATGGACTGGGGGCTGGGAGGTCGTCCTTCAGCCTCAGATTTTATGCCCCCCCCCCTCCACCATCACCTTATC
>JAODKL010000088.1:197810-217193 GCA_026780765.1 Petrocephalus schoutedeni
TGTAGTGCATCCCTGCAGGTGTTCCTGTCACCCATTACAGCTACATTTTACCCAGCTATCTTCCAACCCCCTATCCAACACAGAGGTATAGTGAACCTGGAGTCTGCCCCAGGATGCACTGGGTGGTAGGAAGGGGGGGATTCCCTGGACGGCATACCAGTTTGATCAATATCCGACTAACTACTTCAGCACACAGACAGGTTTCTATAAATAAAAAAACACATCTTTGTTTCCAGATTTTAATCATTATAATCTTTTTCGCATTTCATTCCAAAGGCCAGGTTTAATTAAAATCCGAAGACATGTGTATCTGTGAAGATTAATGTTCTGAAAGATACATACAGAAATGTTATTAAACACCATGCAATATAATTATCACATGTTTTCTTGGCAGATGATTGTGTTCAAAATAACTTGGCTTGTGCCTTATGATAATCTTTAAATTACTTTAATGAGTCACATTTTTTTCTCCTCTCCAGTCTGTTTATACAGCTGGAAAAGGCCAGTCTGCCTTTTTAAAAGCTGCTCTGCAAGGCATTTGACCGGTCATAGACTTAGGAGTCTCAGGTGAATAAATTAAACTGAAGCCTTTCTTGTATAATTCTTCGGGTATCTAGTATATCAATGTGCATCCTTGTGTTCAAATATGGTCTTTGTTATGGACAATCCATAGCTTGCATAAATGTGCAATAACAATTCTCAAGTCAGGGTCTGGTCTAGGAGGACATTCCTCATAATCTCTGCCAGGTATCTCCGTCATTCCCCACGTGACCTGAATCCTTCCAGTAAGACAACAGAGGCCATAAGGAGAACCATTTCAAGCACCTCACCCACTTCCACGGAGAAAGGCAATGTAATATTCGGGGAAAGCACTGAATTATTTTTATTTGCAATCAGGCATCTGTGTATTATTTTGGCTGCTAGGGGTTCTGATTGGCAGAGGGATCAATAGCGAGTGAATAGCAGTCCAGTGTATGTTAACTGGTGTTTATACATACCTGCGCACTTTGTAATAAATTTTGCAAATGTTATTCTTAGCAGTCCAACATTTATTATTTTATACAAGTGTGTAAACAAGGCAGGTACTTATTTATACTGAGAAATGACAGCCAGAGGTTTCCTCCCTGCAAATTGCAGTGGGATGCAGGCAGCCCTGTCATCCACCAGAAAAAAATCCAGGTGCACAGTCACCAACATTGTTCCCTTTGCTGTGCAATGCCCCCATTTTTGTGGGGTCCCCTTTGTCCAGTGAAACGTGACGTGGCTTTGATAGAGGCCCTCATTAGTGCTTCAGTTTAATTAAAAATGGCCATTCAAATGAAAATGGGAAGCTGATAGCGATTGTGTTCTGGCAGATGTAACACCCCAGTCACTTCTGACTGGAGGCTGCTTTCATGAGCTCCAGCAGTACTGGTACAGAAACCCACACACGCTACACACACGCATCAGAGAATTCACACAATGACACAAACCCTCCTACCTCTAAACATAGCTCAACATACAAATATTAATTGTTTCACTGAATCACATTAAAGATTCCTCACCCAACCCTAACAGGTGGATGTAAACCAAGTATCAGGGTCAGTGCCTGTCTGACCCTGCCCTTCAGCCTAGTGTACCTAAGTTCCTAGTGTGTTTCCCTTAGTCCTTTACTGTGATGCTTTTGTTTCCTGCCCTGCTGCATAGCTTAATGAGCTGAGTGTGCAGCTTTGTTATTTCTTGGGTCATGGGTTCAAGGCTGGCCTGTGGCCAGTCTTATCTGTTATTTTGTATTTGAGTTTCAATTCTCCAGTGTTCAGTTTTTTCCCTTTTCAGTTTTTCAGTTTACCCTCCTTGTATTTTTTGGTTACTGTTCCATTTATTATCCTAGTGTATTCTTGAATGTTGGTTAGTGTGTTTTTCTAGTTTCGGTGTCTGTAGCATTCCCTAGATTTGTGATAGGTAATTTGTTTCATCTGTTGCTCATTGTCCTGTGCCCTCCCCAATTGGTCAATTAACCAATGAGTTGCACCTGTTACTGCTTTGTGTTCTAGTGAATTTAAGTGCCTGTCTATGTCTTGTTTTGTAGTTGGTCATTATGTGTATTGTAGGGTGTGTGCGCTGTTTAATTTCTCTTGGTTTTGATTTGTTGTTCCTTTAGTTATGTATTAAGTGTTTTCTTTCTGGTTTTTGTTGTGATCCCTTGTGGTCTGTTTCTTTTGTAGTTTTCCCCAGTTCTGTTCAGCTCCCCAATAAACCCTGTTCTTCACACCTGCGCTGCAAGTGGGTCATCATCCTCATTTCCTCTTGCATGCCGTCACATCCATGATAGCAAGACCAAGCGTGCCACCTTGGCAGTGTTTTGCTCTCATGCATTGCTGTGAATCTTTGGTTATTATTGCAGTGAAGTACCCTAAGTTCTTGTAAGTAAATGATTACTCTCCTATTACTGGCTATGTAGATGTGACCAGTAGGGAAATTCCTCATTATGTATCTGGGTATACATTTTGCTGTCTTTGCAGCACACTTGGCAATAACAACAAATGCCCTTTTTACAACTTCACCTGCTTCAAAAGTGAACTGTGCTAGAGCCCTGTTTTGAATTTGTATCTGCGTTAGATTTCTGTTGGAATGGGGTTGGGAATCGCAAATTGCATTAAAATGAGTCAGCGGGAGGTTCCTACGAAGAGCGGGGGAAAAAAGTTCCCTTAGTTTTGGTGCTCTGGTTCTCCTGCTGTCTCCTTAATTTTCCAAAGTTGCTGTTCACTGTAATGGATTCATTACACTCAGATTTACTTCCCCTGAACATTACACACAGACACTACACCCATTCTAAATCCATAGGCATCAATATGAAGTTGGTCCCCCCTTTGCAGCTATAAGAGCTGGCACTCTTCTGGTAAGGCTTTCAGCAAGATTTTGGAGGGTGTCTGTAGAAATTCTTGCCCATGCATTCAGAAGAGCATTATTGAGGTCAGGTACTGATGTTGGACGTGAAGGCCTACAGTCTCTGTTCTAAGTCGTCCCAAAGGTGTTCAGTGGGGTTGAGGTCTGAGCTCTGTGCAGGCCAGTCAAGTTCTTCCAAATTAGACTTAAAGCTATTGATTCAAGAGAGCATAGATGACTTTTAAACACTATGCTGCGCAGCAGTCAGCGACACCGCTGTGTTACTTTGAAACACCTAAATTCAATGATTGAGAGGTGTGTCCCAATACTTTTGTCTATATAGTATACATATAGGACTGTTGACTAGAAGGACTATTTTACCCTTTAGAAAAATTAGAAATGAGTCACTACCTTAAAAGTCTCACCATAAGCAGATGAACAGATGATACATCAATGTCACACACCTAATCCAGAGTTCCCATTCAAGCCTTTGCATTCTCATGACTTATTTCAGTTTCAGTTTGCCTGGTTCTGAGCTTACCTTTATGCAAGAAATCATGAGTGATGGAGGACTAGTCTTGTCACTGCATTTCTGTACAGTTGACTTGGACCTTACAGCTGAGCTGTAATGGATGCCAAACAGGTCTGGCTGGGTTTCTGAGATTCCCTGGCAGCCAGAAGGCCTCCATGGAGACAGTAGCACCTGGTCCAGCGCCTGTGAAGATGACGTTTGAGGAAAGCGGCCGTGTTAGCTTGTACACCCCTGTCTATTTACCTGTGTGTCTGAAATGAGAGGAGGCCCATAAGCCCTCTGGATAAGAGATAATTCATGTGAGCTACCGGCCAGAGCAGACGGCATGTTACAGCCTCAGCACAAGGCGTGGACATTCCACTCTCCTGGTATTTTTCTGTTTAGAATCAAAATATTTTTCTAACGAAACAAATTTATCCAAGAAATCCTAGAAAGACAAGAAAGAAAAGATGCTGACATAAAGAAAGTACTTCATCTGGAAGCGATTACTGCAGGCTTCTCATCTGGAGGTAGTTTCCATTATTGTTCTAGAATTTATGTTTTCATTCACTTCCCTTTTAAATACTCGCTCTCCTCAGCTAACTTGGTAAAATATTCTTTTGTAGAGATGTTTTCAGATTCCTTTGTTTCTTCTCACTTTCAGAGTGGTGACAGTTGGGGTATCCAATCACCACCTTTTTTTCCATGTTCAATCTATCCATCACCACTTTCTCCGCATGTTCACTATGCCCATCCTTCCTTCTGTCATCTTTGGGTTATGTCCATCTTTGTCTCATCCTCATCAGTCCTCTTCCCTTGTTCTCTAGTCATACTTTCATCCATCCTCCTTTTTTTAAAAAAAATAAGAATTATAAGATGCTGTGTATAAGCAGTTTTAGCATGATCCAGCCTGGATAAAAGATGTATGCATGTATGGTTGGATGGGTAAATATAATTATTTAAGCATATTGTTTAACATTCCATTGCTTGTTTAAATAATTTGCTGTTGACTTGCTAACAGCTTTAGCATCGGGTTCTCTAGGTTACATGTAAGTAAATAAAAATCATGAAGCTTTTGGAAAACAGACAGATGGGTGGATGGGTTTTATGCATTATCATAATGCCACATATATCTGAGGACCAGGCTGACTACAGCTGAAAGTGAGGCCCTTAATACTGGCTTCTTACGGGCGTCCTGGTGTCAGCAGCCCTGGAGATGCAGGAGCTGTGGTGTTCCGGGGAGTTCAGGCCTGGTGATGTTAATCTACATCATCTGCTTATATTAAGCTGCTGTATCTTTTCCTTGTTTGATGCTCATGAGACTTGATTCTACATCTTGTTTCCTGGTCCTTGTGGTCACATCACTCAACTCTCTTACAGCCCCTGAGGACAGTTGGTAAACTCAATTTCATGTGAATTCTGGAGCAGAGCTCTTTTATAATAATGCTTCCGGTGTCACGAGGCTGCTGTGCCCACAGCAGGCTATGTGGCACATGGCGTGATTCTTATTATGACATTTCTGTTAAGTGGTGCATATAAATATGATCACAGACTTTGTTACTATATATATATGCTGAACATGGATTGAAGCTCACTGTGGTCTTGCTGTGGGTTTTGTTTCCTCACTGTGGTCTTTGTTTTGCTTTTACTATGATGACGGGTGCCTCACTGAGGCCCAGCAGTGGTCTTCGTTTGCTTGCTGTAGTCGCTCAGATCTCACTATGGGCTGATGTTCAAACACCTAAGCATCAAACAGGTCTGCATTTATTTATGTTTTTTGACAAATACAGCTCCCTTTTTGCAAGATCTAGTGTGTTTCTATGATTCTATGATTGGTTTATACAATGGGTCGGTGCCCCATATCCCTCGTCCTCTCTTCCCCCACTTTTGTGTTTTTGTGTCATATATGTGTGTGTGTGTGTGTGTATATATATATATATATATATATATATATATGAATATATTATGAAAAATAAAATATATAAAAATCTAAAAGATGTATTTTTATTTTTTGTATTATATATAATATATATACATACAAACATACATACATACACCCTGTATGTATGGATGTATGTGTATACAGGTGTATATACACAAAGACCACCTTTGAGAATTCTACCACTAACCACAATTCAACTGCTGCCCTGCCTCTTTATGAGAGGAACGAGTTTCAAAGACTCCATGCTGGGGTTCTCTGCTTTTATCCAGATTGTTGTTTCCTCAAATTAATCCGAGTCAGCTTGATTGACTTCATAATGTGTAATATATAGTGTGTGTATGCCTGTCTGTGATAGGATAGGTAATTAAACTGGTATAATGATGGGGAGAGACGCACAGCCCCGTTCAGCGGCATTGGATGGGCAGCCCTCCCCCAGCACTCTCTGCATTCCTCTGCTGGACTCTCAGTTGTAGTTTCCTGGCACTGTATACACACCTGGAGGACATGGCGTTAGATGACGCCTGAGCACTTGTGAAGCAGAGATAAGCCGTACACCTCTTTGGGCCCTAATCATTTCATGGCAGGTTCTGAAAAGAGACTTTTCTTGTTATTGTCCCAATGGAATTCTGGAAGCTGATAATGTATATGTGGGTGTGTGTGCTGGGCATGCTTGCGGGTGTCTTCATGGGTTCTGGTGATACTATTGATATTGCCATATTTATTTATTTATGTATTAATGTATGTATTTATCATAGTGTTCATATGTTTTTTATACATATAGTTTATATTTTTTATGTGTAGGGTTGCTGTGACCCTGAGTATAACGCCATGATGCATAACTATGGGATGGTCCTGATCACCTAACCAGTCATGGACATTTTATCTTTAGAATCCACAACCACATACCCTAATGTATTATTTTATTTGGTGTTGGTGATGTCTTGTTTAAAGAACTCTATTTCACCACAATTGTAGCACAATTGAAGCACCTTGCTTCTCCATCAGGGGGCTCCACCAGCCAAAGTACTGTTGGTCTCATCAGATTCTCTCATACTCAGGCTTGGTTTGAAGAGGCAATTCATTTTTAGTCAGTGAATGTATCAGCCATAATGGAGGACAAATGTGTATTTAGGTGATAGAAGAGATTGTGCATGGACATCAAAAAGCTTCTAGTATCACTTACCATACAGTATCTGTAAATCTGGAGTAACCTGTAGACACTGAGAAATCGATGATCCCTGGTCCAAAAATAGATGTGTTCTCTGGATTACTGTCATTAATGCTGAGGAAAATGACTTGTAACCTCAGAATGCACTTGTTACTTTTAATCCTTATGTTTTAATAAGGATGGTGGATCCATTCAGACCTGGTAATGTCGCTGGGCCACTCATTTCAAACGCAACTCGTGCTTCGTGTCTATTTTGAAAGCCTGTGGCTAGCTGATGTTCTTCCCACACACCAACGTGGCCCTAACAGCAAACGGTGACTCCATAAAGTCTCTAATCTCTATCCCCTGCGAGGAGTTCCAGTATCTGTCTAACAGCTGAAGGTGGCAAAGCAAATGGTGAACAGTGTTTATGCAGGAATTCCGCAACATAATGAATCCTTTCTTGGATCTGGCTCTGAGTATCGCCAGCAGACAACCACCCCCCTCCCCCCATTTCTAATTAGACAAATACATTGGGAACTTAATTATTTTTGAACCTCAAAGCTATTGTTCCCTGCTTGAGAAGGGCTGGATATTGTAGCAGAGACCTGCAGTTACACACATGCAGCTGAGGTAACTTTATTTAGCTCCCCAAGTCTGGTGGAGTTTGGTTAAGTTCCTCTCCGCTAACTTTAATTTTATTATTATTATCATTATTATTATTATTATTTATTTCCCCTACCCCAGAGGAGGATGTGGGGAGTAGCTAGTGTGGCTGAGTGGACTGTGTAATGGGGGGTGAGTGGGTTTGGCCTGAATTTGGGCACTTCCCCTCTGTTGTGGTATGTTTGTGTTTAGTCCGAAAGGTCTAATGAAAGAATCTTTCTAGAGAGGTGAGTGCTGAGTGTACGAAGAGGCCTGTCTCTTATTAGCAAATTAAGGCAGTCAAACTTCCAACATTCAGACTGCCGATGCATGTTGAGAGAAGCCCGAGATGCGGAGATCTCCCAGTCCGCTGCCCCTCCCCCAGTTTCTCCCAATCCACGTGACCGTGGCCAGCCTTGTGACAGCGGAGACAGCTGGAATTATGCCTGTCTGCTGGGCCATCTCGCTGCCTCCCCACTTCCTGGCACGGGCCACTTTTTCAGAGCCGGAGATCAGATTTCAAATGTGACGTGTGATACTGGCATACAGAATCCACATTTGGTGTAATATAACTGCCTGGGTCTGTGCTTCAAAGCTATGACAGTGCCCCCACCCATGAAATGTGGTCCTCTAATGCTCTCTCGCTCTGGCATCTCATTCTGTTCCCAGCTGAAAACAAACATACATTTGGCACACATTCTCTGGTGTCTGTAAGGGGGGTATCAACTTATAATGCAATGTCCTTGTAATCAATGAAACAATACTGAGTTTTACAAACAGTTTTAGGAATGTGTCTTTTTTCCCTTGTGTAGAAGCTGTGGCATGCTGGATAAATGTGGCAGTGGGAGGGGCACAAGAGCATCCAGACAAGCACTTAGTGTTCCAGATTATTTGTATTTGAAGAATGGTGGGTGTAGGTATTGATGAGTATTGGGACACCACTCCAGCGTCTCTGAAATAAGAGCTGGAGAGGGCTGAAATATCACGAAATGTTAACAAGATAAGCCATAGTGTTACGGAACGCGGTGGTGAATTTGAACTTTGTTTGCCACCGTAAAGTTGAAAAAGGACCTTGGTATGAATGACCTGAACAAACATGAAATTAACATGAAGAGCTCTGACTGGCGGGGATGGTCGCCACTTCCGGGCCAGCTGAGCACAAGGCAGCCACGCTGTAGAGAATTTAGCAGATTAGCACATAATGGCAGAGTAACAGTGGGGCGAATAAGGTTGCAGGTACCTATTACACACACAGTAACAGTGGGGAGAATAGGGTTGCAGGTACCTAATACACACACAGTAACAGTGGGGAGAATAGGGTTGCAGGTACCTAATACATACACACAGTAACAATGGGGAGAATAGGGTTGCAGGTACCCAATACACACACACAGTAACAGTGGGGAGAATAGGGTTGCAGGTACCTAATACACACACAGTAACAGTGGGGAGAATAAGGTTGCAGGTACCTAATACACACACAGTAACAGTGGGGAGAATAGGGCTGCAGGGAGTTAATACACACACACAGAAACAGTGGGGAGAATAAGGTTGCAGGTACCTAATACACGCACAGTAACAGTGGGGAGAATAGGGTTGCAGGTACCTAATACACACACACAGTAACAGTGGGGAGAATAGGGTTGCAGGTACCTAATACACACACAGTAACAGTGGGGAGAATAAGGTTGCAGGTACCTAATACACACACAGTAACAGTGGGGAGAATAGGGCTGCAGGGAGTTAATACACACACACAGTAACAGTGGGGAGAATAGGGTTGCAGGTACCTAATACACACAGTAACAGGAGGGAGAATCAGGTTGCAGGTACCTAATACACACACAGTAACAGTGGGGAGAATAGGGCTGCAGGTATCTAATACAAACACACAGTAACAGTGGGGGGAATAGGGCTGCAGGTATGTGCTTTTCAGCTGAATATGATAATGTTTTTCTCTGTGTGTGCATGAGACACTGTATGGTCATGTATGGATATGTTCTTTAAGGGGATGTCTGCGTCTATAGAACTCCAGCCTTCCTGTTTGACATATGACACATCTGTACATATGCAAATGTGTTTATTGCGCTGTAGTATCACGCTGCATGACCAAACCTGCCTAATAGGGATTACCTTGTCAAATCTAACACCATACTTACTGCCTGTCGTCATGATCCTGGTGTGGTCTGATTTTGACCTTTGTGCATTTGCACATTTGAAGCTCCCTGCTCCCCATGGGCTTTCTAACTACACAAGGCTGGTTTGGTAAAGTGAAGGCTCTGGGGGTTACTTCTGAAGTCACAGGTAGGTGGTCCTCTAGCTCTTTTGCGGCTTCTTTTAGCGGTGAGTATTAGGGGAGCTGATGTAACAGGATTCCCCACACCGAGGGGACTTTGTCTTCCCACTTAACCTTCCCTGCCCCCTGGTCTGACCTCCTCAGTCCCCAAGTCTGTGTAAATCACAGCATGGAAACCTGAGACACTAAGATTAAACCCACGTTTCACCACATCTCACTGAGACCTTGCTGAGCCTCATCCACATCTTGCTGGGAGCTAACCCAGAGCTCAGCCACCACTCCTTACCCACAGCCTATACCCACATCCTGCCTAGAGTTTACCCACATCTCACCGACGTCTCACCCTCTTCCTATCCCAGTATCCCTCACCTCTCACCCACATCCTTCCTGGACCGTTCCTCTCCACACACACCATAGGCACGCTGGCTGCAGCTGTTTGATGTTAATGATCCTTAACCCCGAACCACCTAAACTCAGAAACATTACACATATCCACTTTTATTTTCATGTAAATTTAAAATGGTTGAAGCTCTGAATAGATTTTTTTATCTTGTGGTGATGTATCATTTTTCGGGCTTTGCTCCCCATAAGAAAAATTTGCACCCCTAATATAACTAAAGCGGAACTCACGCACACAGTGTGACAGCCTGGTTGTGCTGGGGTCTTCCAGGGACATTTAGTGCCTCACATGAAGGCATTTTGTCTGCAGTAAGACAGGCAGACTCCAGCAGAGATGCCTATCAGCAGTTGGCTGCAGCCTAGAGGAGCCCTGGGAGGGATGAAGCCCCCCCCCCCAATCCTAACCCACTCCCACCCCCTTCCACCTCCACCCTCTCAGATGATCGCAAAGATTTGCGGGATCTGTTTACAGATTTTAGCTATGTTCTTAAAAAGGCCCCCCCACCAGCTTCCACCGTAAATTCATACAGCCCTTTTAATGGTGCTGAGAGCAGACCACCCCCACTTCATAAACACACAGGGAGCCGCTCCTGAGGGCTGGGGGGCAACACCACTACCTTCCGACTGACAAAATGTTGGTTTTTGTGTGTGTGGTTTCTATTTTGGGAATGAACACCCCCACAATTAATCTTGAGAAGGAGACCTTCTCCAACCTTTTTAAAATCTAAAAGTGCCAAAATGTTTTCTTAGCCATCAATTTCTTTTAGGGCAGAGGTCTTCAGGTCTGGCTCACATGATGGTTATATACAGCCAGCGACATGTCAAATCTAGCCCATTGATTAATGTTTCATTTTCCATAAAAAAAAAAGAATGTAATATATATTTTTACACCCCCCCCCCCCCGCCCCCCCACACACACACACACACGCATTCCCTGATTTTTTTTATTTAGAGTCAATTTTGGGGTGGCATTAGGAAAGATGAATTGCATTTAAATTAATCAGTGGGGGGCCCATACTGCACAGACAGACCGGGAGGTGGGTATGTACTCTGGGACATGCTCTTTGGAGTTGGGGTAGGGTCTTGGAGCATGTCAGTATAAGGGTCCAAAGACAATCTAAATCACTGGCCATGGACCTGGGAAGACTGACATCTACTTCTTCTGGTGTTCTGCAGGAACGGTCAGGGATGCACATAGCTGGTATGCAAGCGTGCATTCACCAAATAAAGTGTTACATGCGCCAAGTTCTTGTCATGACAGTACAATGCATACTTATTTTATGTGCATTTTCACTGTTACAACAGAACATAGTATTGATCAGGGGTTTTTGATCTAAGGTCCGCATCAAATTTTTGTTCCAAGTTAGAGGTCAAGGACAACAAAACAGCATTTCATGAATTTTAAAGAACTGACAATAACAATCACTAGCTGGGGGTGGGGGGGTGGTCATGGCTCTTTGACACACCTTCACTTGCCTTTCTGACTTCTGCAGGCCTGAATGCTTGTCTATTTCCTTACAAAACTGAAAGTAAAAAAGAAGGTTGAGTGGGAAAGCTTGTAATGGAACTAGAAAAACTGGTGCCTGGGCTCTGGACTCCATCGTTCTTGCTTTGGCTGACCCCTGTATGACCCCCAGAAGGTTGAAACACTGGAGGGGAGTGGAACAGTACTACGTGTGGGGCCCAGTGTGAAGCATCCATCACTGCAAAGGAGTTACATAACTACTGCCTGTGATCTTTCTGTAGGCCAAGGCACACTCATTTTCCTCAAAGAGCATTCTTAAGTTATTCTAATTGTTTATCCTCTCTTTTTAAGTGCATTCACACAGGGACTCACAGTTCACTGCAAACGAGGTCTCCTTCCATCTAATCAAAGTCCTTTTTGAAGCAATCAGTATTTTCAAATGTGTAGCTCTCTGTATCATTATCCCACATTATTTCTTGTTCTATGTAAACTGACTTAAGTAACTGTATAATTTATATATATATATATAATTTTATTTTGGTGTCATTATAAAGCTATTTACTTAAGAGTTTTTGAGTTTGGACTCAAGCAAATATTTTGGATTGCTCTACACTGACTCGTTGACTTCTTGACTGTGCGTCTGACTTTGGACACAAGAATGGAGAGAGGATTTGTTTTTTTTTTTAAGAGATATAATGCATGCTAGACAGTCTGGCAGCTGTTGTTGCATGACATTTATTATTTATTAGCCTCCTTTAAGAAAAAGGTGTGCTCAGCTGTGTAAATTTAAAAAGTAGAAAGAAAAATCACTGCATGTTAAACTGAAGAATGTAAATGACCATTTTATTTATTTATTTTTAGGTATGAGAAGAAAAAAATTATTAATCAGGTACATCAGACCATAATTCAGTTTAATTCCTGTACTGAAAAACATAGAGACACGTTTACGTATGAATAAAAGGTATTTTTCACTAATTTATGAATATGCCGAAGTTCAATCTCCAGCAATACCGAACATAGCTGGAACAAAATAGCAGAAGACACTCTATTAGATGTAAGCTACATGCAGCTGTTGTTAATTATGATTCTGTTATTGTGTTCCTATTAAGTTGATAAGGAATCACATTAAAGATGAATTATATTGTTATTGTTCCACCATATTAAAGAGCTTTACAGGCCGTCCTTGCTGGAGCATACTGGGGCCAAGCCACTCATGATTAGCTCTCGTCTGAGCGTGTGTGAGTCAGCCGGTTACAGTAAGTAACACTGGTTTGCAGGTCTCAGCACAGCCGACCAGCCTCTGACTGCTGAATGCAGCCACACGCATCCCCGACCGCTTGCTATTCCATCAAGGTTCAGAAGAACGCTAACAGATTAGCATTAGCTAGGGCAGAAATGGATATCTGCAAGGCAAGTTGGGTACCATCTTTCGCAGTGACTTAAAATATAAAAACCTTTATGCTATTGTTTCTCATCCTCCTCTTCAGTAATATTTCATTTCTTTGCATATAGCCTGGTTCTCTCAGGGTACAGCTATGTTTTCAGAATCAAACATCGCACATATGTCGTACAAAGTGCTGATCATATTCAAAGTTAAAACCTATAGGGCTAAATGGCCATGAGCCAGTGTCACCCACAGGCAGATACCTCTACAGATCAGGACATTTGTCCCACACAACATGCATCCAGTAGTCTTCTTTGTCAGAATCCTTGTTTGGGATTTGATAAAAGTATTGATTTATTGTTATTTTTGTTATGTTATTTTGACAAGTGAGGGGTGAGTTTCCAATCAATGAAGAGAGATGCATTTCTGTCAGGTGGGATATGTACATGGCCATCAGAGGGCAGTAGTGGTCTACAGAGTCATATCTGATGGACGGAGATGCAGAAGTGGAGTGTGAAAGGGAGACTGTATGTTAATGAATGGTGCATCTTCAGATTAATAACATATGTATCCTCTCTCTTACTGGATAAAAAAGAAAAAATGGCCCTCCTTGTGAGCAGCGTTTGCTTCGTTTCAGGGGTGAAGTAGCAGCAACGTCATCAATCTTTGAAAAATCGGATCAGACTTCTACAGTGCAATGGCTATTACAAGACTCCAGTTTGTCTGTCATTTGGTTTGGTTGACTCTCTTGTGACTTTGCATGTCCTAATTTTGTCACTTAGAATGTCATGTGGTGCCGCAGGGGCTTTGCTTTGTTTTACTGGGGCTCCTTTGTGAGTCGCTTTGTGAGTAGGACTGATATGAATTGTGACTGATGCTTATCTGAGGGTGGGAGCATTCGCAGCTTTATTGCATTTGGGTTCTTCCATATTGCTCTCATCCCAGTTAAGGGTTCAGCTCGACTTGGAGTTATCGCTTATTCTTTGTGCAGTTAGATTTAAATGACGCTTAATGAACAAAATATGAAAAGGAGAACCAGCTTTGGTGAAAGTGGCAAGGGCTTAGAGGTCATTTTGACTTAAATAAAGATGACACTGGATAGAATTACCTTCTAATTTGACCTCCTTATTTAAACAGTAGATCGAAACAAATCAATGGCAGGCAGGACAATGTGCAAACTGACCACGACATGAACAGACCCTCATTGTCTTATAGTTACATTTCTGCTCCACCTTCAAGAGCTTCAGGTCATGATTCGACAGAGTCCCCCCCCCCCAGGGGGGGTCTGTATTCATATCCAATGGGAGAATTTCACTGCATGAATCTCTGGCAGAAAGAGTAAAAGTCACATAAAAGCCCCTATCCCCCAACCCCCCACCCACAACCTTCAAAGGACTTTCAACATTTGAAGTAGAAAAGCCTCCTCCTTCTAAAACAAATGATTAAATCACCTCCAGGAAGATAGACGAGGAAACTCAGAAGGCCGAAATGGGATTTTTAATGGCGAGTAAGAAAGTCTGTGATATGGAGTAGAGAGAGTGGGGGTGGCCGGGGGCACACACACACACACACATACGCGCGCTGCAGATGTCACTCAGACAGTCATGGCATGTGTGTTACATGCATGCTAAGAACACTCGTGAGTTCATAAAACCATACTGCACACTGCAGACAGCTGCCTCTACTTCAGTCTTCATGGTCATTAGTGATCATGTGTTTAACTGAGAGGCATTTCATCAGTGCTAACTAGATAGCGACTTTTCTGGTCCTTCTGTTCTCCCCTTGGTTTACAGAACGGCATTATCAAGGAATGGAGGTTCTGTGTACCCCACATTCTCAAGCACACACAAAGATACATCTGCATTATCCACCCACTACATCAAATAACACAACAGTACAGTATACTTCAGCTCTGTAGAACACATAACATCTCAATAAAGGCACCCTTTGTTCACCTTCGTGAGTTAACATCTGTCCAGCAAAGCAAACCACTCTTATCTCCACAACATGCCACTGGATGTCTTGATGTCTTGTTTTACAACTGGAATGTTCTGAAATGTGTTACGGGTGTGGACAGAAACCTAGCTCCAGCAAAATCTGCACTGGTAGCTTCCGGGCGAGTCTAGTAATAGCATGACTTGAAGGTGAGTCAGACGCTGCAAAGTGACTCCATCTCGCTGCACCACATGACTCGAGTCCTTTCCACTCAGAGACAAATGCCTAACCAGCTTCTCTTCCACAACAAATACATGTATTTCAATTAAATGTATTTAAAATATGTATTTCATTACATTTAATGTTTTGCAATTTGTATCTTGCTGGATAAAAAAAATCTGTTGCTATATGTAACAAGATATGTTGGGAGGTTGTTGTTTTTTTGCATATATAAAACATGAATCATTAAAAATCATTTTATTTATTAATTTTCTGTCATTTTAAGAACCTTCATCACCAGGCTTGCAGATGTTTAAATAGCTTATCACTGCCTTTGCTACATGCTACATGATACATCAAAGGAAAGAAGGTGCTCAGTGCAAATAGCTTTAAGGTAAAATATGTAGCAAGATATACTGTCAGATATTGCTCACTGAGTGTCATTATAGAACAGAGAAAAACAGCAATTAGCAAACAGCAGTGCTGTGCTCTAGAACTTGTTAATTAACTTGATGGCCTGCTAGTGGTATTCTAGTTAATTTCAGCTGGCATGCTCAGGCAATGGCGTCTTGTGATTTGTCATATAAAGCTTCATTGACTGTATTAGAGATACATCGAGCTAACTACTTTTGTGTCTACGGACAAAATTAATTTTTATCAGCTAGATATAGTTGTTTTTAAAGCCACTGATCCTTTGTAAAAGGGAGAACCGAACTATGAGCTTGGTATATTTTAAGGTTACAGCTGCTGTTTATGTTTTTTAGCGTATATCTAAAAAAGTTTCTTCTTCGAGTTTGCGTGTGTTCGGCAAGCTATAAAACAAAGCGGGACATTAACGCAGTATGATGATTAATTTAAGAAAGCGTTAGTGCACCTCCTTGCCCATGCACACGCGGAAATCAGTTTCTGTATTAATCACTGGACGGGGGAAAACTCAACGGGTATCATTGGGTGCGTTCGACTTCATGCAGCCGTTTACAGCGCTTGCTGAAAGCGATGCATTCTGGTCATTTCCGATCATCGCTGTAAGCGGCTGCATTTAGTCAAACGCACCCATTGTTATAACAGACTCGGAGCAAAATCATAGCTTGGTTTATTGGGTAGATTTGCAATCTTAAAATCATTCATTTCCCTCCCCCGGTATCGGGACGGGACCGGACAAGATCGTGCACATTTGTTTGAAGGTTCTGACTCCCAGATCCCACCCAACCCTCTGCTGCAGATGCGGCTTGTTAAGCTCACAATCACGTTACTAAAGTTACAAAATTTCATTTTTCATTCCACAATTAACGCTATAACAAAACACGAAATATTTTTTTTATTTAAACCTATAGCTGTACATTTTGTAAATATTACACATTACTTGGGCCATAATGGTACACGTATTTATCGTATACCTTCAGTATTTTACAAGTATTTTTAAATTACAACTTGTACATTTTTTCACACCAGTATTCTGTATTTTATTTTGTTACTTTTGATCAAGAAATATTTGTAATTTGTAACAAAATACTTTTTGATGTATTTGTGTCCATCTGTGTGTGTTGATGTGTGCATGACTGTTCCTGCTCAGCATGCAGAACATGTCGCTCAAATATGTCCCCACAAGGCCTGAGCTCAGAAAGAGAAGATCACAGGTTTCATGCCACCATAGGACCAACAGCACTTGCTGTAACTCTCCAACCAAACGTCGTCGTCTAAGAAGGTTATTGCTAGGGAGGGGTTGGGTTGGGGTGAAAAGATAAAAATCCTGACTGAAGACAGAAATACCCCCCCCCCCCCCCCCCATTTCCAATTTCACCCCACAGATATTAATAGTTAATTAAAACTGCCGCACGTGCTAAATATTATTCTGCCCTAGATCCTTATCATTTTCCTATGTAATAAGATCTTTGGAAGCTTACAGCTAAATTTCAAGCAAATTTCCGCCCCCCCTTTGTCAGCTTTTCCCAGTTTTCTTTCTGGAGTCGGTGTGTATGTGAGGGGGAAACAGGGTGTCAGGACCACTACAAACCCCAGGAAATAAACATTACCCACCCCCATGCAACACTGAACTACATGTTCAGTTAGATGGACTCAGATAACTTATGCGCTAGGTTTTTCTTATACATTTATAACAGAAGCACTGACCATGTATGACTGTGAGTACCAGTGTGAGGCAGGAGACAGGCCGTAAGTACAACTGTGGGGTAGGAGACAGACCGTAAGTACCAGTGTGGGCAGGAGACAGACTGTAAGTACCAGTGTGAGGCAGGAGACAGACCGTAAATACCAGTGTGGGCCAGTTGACGGACCGTAAGTACCAGTGTGGGGCAGGACACAGACCGTAAATACCAGTGTGGGGCAGGAGACAGACTGTAAATACCAGTGTGGGGCAGGAGACAGACCGTAAATACCAGTGTGAGGCAGTAGACGGACTGTAAGTACCAGTGTGAGGCAGGACACAGGCCAATGTGTGCTGGGAGGGGGTGAGAGTCCATGTGTAACCAATGGTTGGGGGGGATAACTGAGGTTAAGATAACAGGTTGAGCCTCCCACAGCTGAGCAAACAGATGATGAGCTGCACAGATACCCAGCATGGCAGAAAGGATTCACGTGTATGAATCATTTTCAATTTCTGCTGTTTTCCATTTCCCTCTGGAAACTTTACTGCAAATTACTGTTAAGTGTTTTGCCACAGCTTGCTTGTAAAAATGTCCAGTAAATGAAATTTGATTTATCGACAAGGTTTTCCATCCAGAGCAGCGAGGCTGCTCGCCAGGAGAGACTGGCCCCCACCCCCAGTTAAACCTATACGAAACATCAGAAAAGTTTCTCACTGGATGGTAGGGAAATGGTAGGGTTGGGAGGTAGCTGTTGGAGTTGCTTTGTGGCTAGGTGATATGCGTTACACGTGTCCATTGTCTGCAGTGAGACATGCATATACATGTACTGGGTATATCAACAGGTGTCACCAGCATGTTATCCTAGTGATGCTGTGGCTTTTATTAGCTCTCCTCTAAGGTAGCATCTCTCCTGGGTGTTGACCCAGTAACCTTTGAACCTAGTTTTTGTATTTCACCTACCTGCTGTTCTAAGTGACATAGATACGTGAAACACACAGTATGGTATAGAGTGATATGGCTGACCAAATAAGTAAAAGGGGAAATGTCATATACATGTATAGTAACAATGTGTAAAGTACAAAAGAACCCTTGGATGCCTGTGTCTCCTGGCGGGAGTTTGAGTATTGAAAGATAAGAGGCCTTAAGCAGCCACTTACCCATCCTCACACATTAACACGCCTTGATGCACCCTCGCCCATCCTCACACACTAACACGCCTTGATGCACCCTCGCCCATCCTCACACACTAACACGCCTTGATGCACCCTCGCCCATCCTCACACACGAACACGCCTTGATGCACCCTCGCCCATCCTCACACACTAACACGCCTTGATGCACCCTCGCCTATCCTCACACAGCTTCTTCTGACTCTCCCTTGTCTCTGCTTTATCTTAAATGCTTCAGGACGTTTCTAATCTTTATATTTCAGATTGTGGACCTGAGACAAAAGTCAAACCCATTTGTTTCTTTATTCGCAATTTGGTTCCAAGATCCAGACATGAGATTAAGACATTTACAGAAAATAAACAACATAAAAGCTTTACAGGAAAATCATTCTAGCAGAGCCAGAGTAAACAAACAAGACACATAACCCTGTGTATTTTCGGATCAATATCCCTGTGAAAATGAAACGTTTTGCAATTAATTAAATTTCCCAATCTGACATCTAGACAAAGCATTACAAGTGCAATCAAAAGGGTTTTTTAGCCACATTTTACAAAATGTATAATCACAAACCCCTCATTGTATGTGAACTGAGCCAACTGCAAACCCCCATCTAGAGACCCCCCCCCCCCTTCATCTTGGTCACATGGGGCTGAAAAGAGCATCTCTCATCTCCATGTGCACACAGAGACACCCAAGGCGCACTAAAGAGCGCATGCAAATCACCCCAAAGTTAAACACCCTGCGTAAGGCGAAGAGGAACCATAGCAGGCTTCCTTCATTTGTTTAATTCCATTAATGTGTAGAGACAGCAGATAAAGCCAACGCGGGCACCTGCCGGCGTGGCAGCCATTGTTTCCTTCCTCGCCGGGGGACTGCTTTTGTGCCAGCCTTTTCTTCTGCAGTGGCCTAGCTCAGGGCCCGTCACTCCGCCCCCTGCCTCCCCATCAGGGGGCAAACACAGCTGACAAGGCCCACTCTCGTGCTTCCCCCTAAAAGCCCACAGAGCTATCCACCAGCACCCCTGTGGCCATTGCCTATGCTTAAGAAGCATCCCAACACAAAACACTTACAAGTGAGGAAGTCCCTGTAATACAAACACCGTTTTTTGCTTCTCTGTTTTGAAAATATAACAGTGGAAATTGCATGCAGTAAAGGTGTCAATACCGGTAGAAACTTTGGGGTTTCTGAACAGGGACTTCCTGTGACAGGGCGGCACGGTGGTGCAGTGGTTAGCACTGTCGCCTCACACCTCTGGGACCGGGGTTCGAATCCGGCCCAGTTCCATGTGTGTGGAGTTTGC
>JAODKL010000088.1:217293-244935 GCA_026780765.1 Petrocephalus schoutedeni
CGTGCCCGTAGCTTCCGGGATAGGCTCCGGATCCCCCGCGACCCTGACCGGATAAGCGGGTTGGAAAATGGATGGATTTCCTGTGACATCAGATTGGCAGACTGTCACTTGGCCAGAGGTCTTCTGCTGTGAGCTGTGGCATGTACAGTACTGTAGTTGTGCACCTGTAGATACTCTGCATCAGTTGGCACCTTTTATCAGGAGCCTAAGCTGTCAGTACTGACAAGTAAGAAAGAACAGTACTGATATGGGGGGTGAATCTTCCAAATCCAGCAAATTTCTGCAATCTGTTCTTGTGTTCCTGTCTGCATCTCTGCCATCATCCATGTGAAAGACATGATTTCTTATTTTAGGAGGATGGGATTTCCCAGTGATTTTCCAAAGTAAGGAACCTTGCCTTACAATTTCATAATTCATCATAGTTAGTTTATACAGATAATGGCTAAGCAGAACTGGGACGTTCAGAAACACCTGTCCTTTGGTTTTCAAAAATTCATGTTCACTGAAAACTTCCACATTTGTTAATAAAACAGGAGAGAAATAATAATAATCCACAATGAGATGAATTAGTTATACCTTAAACAAAGACCAAAATATGATATTCCAACACTGTAACTTCTTTGTCCAATAAAAGCAGGTTATTTCATACAGATGTGTGTGTATGGTTGAGTATGTATGTCACAGTGTGTCTGCATGTTTACCATATGTGCCCGTCAAGTATGTGTTTTTTCTGTACTTGTGCTTAACCGTGTGTTTAGCATGTTATGCTTTAATGGTTACATGTTTAACATGTTTGTATTTCTCTGTGCATGTATCTCAGTGTGTCTGAGCTTTAGTGTGTGTGTTTAACATGCTTGAGTGCGCCCCCTGGTGCCTGTCTTTGCCCTTAGCAGCTATGCTTCACGCCATGGTTGTTCCTTGATGGATGGACACTCAGTTGCTCTTCACTGGTATTCTAACCCCGCTAGTTAGAGTTTTATGGCCAGATGTAGTTTAACAAAGGGCCGTGCAGCTGCCTCCCGGAGCTCGCAGCAAAGGTCAAAACAAACACCAGCATCCCCTTTGGTCCTTCGCTGACTCCTGAAGCCTGTCTAGGGGCCAATAAAGTTATTATCTGCTTTTTTTCAGATCCTAATCTGACTGTGGTGGTGTGCTTTGCCAGGGGACCTGAAGGGCTCATTCTCTATTCAAATCTTCCACCCTGGCAGCAGCACCTCGCCCCTGTCTACCCCAGTTCCAGCCCCTCCAGCTTTCCCCACCCAGGCCCTAGGGGAAAAACAACCACCCTTTTATCCATGGGTGGGGCTTGACGAGGCTCCCTCAAGCTGACAGGCTCTGGAGCCCCAGGCTGCCATGTTTTCAGCTGTGTCCCATTAGATCTAGCAGACCCTGATTGCCATCCCTGCTGGTGCAGCCTATGCACCAGCAGTTGCACTGTGTCTGAAATGCTGGAGAGCCAGTGTATTACTGAACAGCATCCATTGGCACAGAGTGTGGAGCACAAGGTCAGAAAGGGCTCAGCATGCTGCACTGCTAACTACGGGGTTGTCTCCAGAGCTGCGGCTGGGAGCCAAATAAGAGTTCAAAGAGGGGTGACTTGATTACTGGAGAACCCACTGAGGTTAAGGGCTATTTTGGATTTGGGGATAACCATTGTTATCTGATTAAATGTTCTCAGGTCCTTCACTAAGCATGAAAGGGCCACTCCAAACCGTATTACGATGTAATTGACATTCTTGTAAAAAATTATTGCACCATTTATATTATCATTCTTAAATATGCCCTATTACACCTTTTCATGTACTGAAATTAGCTGAAATCCATTATAAATGGTAGTTAAGTGGTTCATTCTCTTCAGAAATGACATCATCTAGTCCCAGAAAGGCTTTCACATTTGACATACGGTGACAGAAATTCAGCAAGCAAAAACCTTATTATAATCCATGAATGAAAGCTATTTTATTCCCAGACGATGAATAGTTTATCTGACCAGAAAATAAATTCAAAATAATAGCAATAGACTTGTTTGAGGGCTCTGAACAGCTCAGTATAGTTGTGCTGGACCTCAGGGTTTCGGTAATGATTGTGGGCTGAAACATTACTGTTGTAAACTGATTTACTGGTTCATCCTTAGAAGAATGATTATTTTTAAATAGTTTTGCATTATGTCCACAAGATAAAACCTGGTCGAAGCCAACAAAATAGGGTTATAAAAATAAATAGAATGTGAATAAACTGACACCATTTGCTCTTAAAAACTCAAGTTGTATTTTGATATAACAGCCAAGTCTCCAGTTTTATTGTCATGTTCAGAGGAACATTGAAATTCTTATGTCACATTTGCAGGGTTAGGGGACAGGTGCACTGGGGGACAATAGGACCAGCAGCAGTACAATATGGGATGAGACAGGATCAACTCACAGCCTTGTGCTCAACTTGCAGATCCTGTTCTAATTTACTGTTCCCAATTTAATATATACAGGTAGTCCCCGACTTACGATGGAGATGCATTCCAATGACCAAATCGCAACTTGAAAATATTATAACACCAAAAACGTAAAAAAATATGTGCTCTAACAGTGAGACAACTGAACTCTGTCGATCGCTGGTGAGAGTGAGGCATCTCCCAAGGCAGGAGACATGTACATCCCAGCAGCGTCCCGGCGAATCGTACTGCATACGCTGCTACGTTTACCTGTCTCGCAAAACTTACAATATTTTTATCATTTTATCGTATCACTATCGTCATCGTAAGATCGAAAAATCTTAAGTAAAACCATCGTAACCCGGGGACCACCTGTATTTATTGTACTGTTTTTGTCTTACCGCTTTCCAGTAATTCTTACTATGGTGGAGTTTACCACCTTGTATTTCATTGCAGGTTATACTGTTGGACTGTATATCTTACATGAGCAAATTAAACCTCTGAATCCTTGAATGCAGATAAACTGCCATTGCCTTACACCTGGCTTTCACCTCAAATAATAACCATTTAATATAAATCAGAAATCAAGTTACTGGGTTTTTTTTTGCAATCTTGTGAATTCAAGACAGGGCCGACATTTTTCTTGCTGATTCTGATTGATGAGACTGGAGTTGTCATCAGTAAACTAGTTTTCATTTGTTTACCTTAGCAAGGAAAAATGCACATCATCGCAAATTGTTATCATGATCTAATCATTTAAAAATTATTTTGGTTTACAACCATATTAAAAGTCACTGATGCCTTCCAGCTGTACAAAATTTCGCAGCTGCACAGTTTGTTGTAGGGTAACGTCTGGTGATGAATCAGCAAGTTGGAGTCAGTGGTCACAGATCATTGCCCAATATGGTCAGTTGTAATAGGCCAGTGTCCACTGTGGTAAGTTGTCACCAAGCACTGCATGCTGTGTTAATTGTTATATGCCACTGCCTGCTGTGGTTAATTGTCACAGGCTGCTGCCCACTTAGTCATCATTAGTCATTGCTCACTAGAGTCAGTTATCACTGGGCATTGCACACTAGAGCCAGTTATCACTGGCCATTGCCCACTAGAGTTAGTTATCACTGGCCATTGCCCACTAGAGTCAGTTATCACTGGCCATTGCACACTAGAGTCAGTTATCACTGGCCATTGCCCACTAGAGTCAGTTATTGCTGGCCATTGCACACTAGAGTCAGTTATTGCTGGTCATTGCACACTAGGGTCAGCTTTTATTGGATGCTGCTTGTGCTGGTCAGTTCTTGAGCTTTTGGTATAACACATATTAAACATGGAAAATACAACAATAGTGTAAAGTTAGTTTCCCCCTGGATCGCTATCCTCCATCAGTCCAGAGACATGTAATTAGGTGAATTGACATCTCAGTGTCATGGTCGGTGTCTGTCTGGACCCATCCCAAATACTTTGTCCCCGTTGGCTAGCCATCCAGCTCCCTCCTCTTTCTTGGTCCTAAGTCCCTAGTGTGTTTCCCTGCTCCTTAGACTGCCACATAGCTCAATGGGTTGAGTGTGTGGCCTCAGAGGCTGAACTCCTCCTGTCATGGGTTTGACTTTTGTATTGATTGGTTTTCTGTTCTCCTTGTGCGCGATTGTCTTTGTTTACTGTCCTTGTTTTAGTTTACCTTGTTTGTGCCCTCATTAACTTTGGTTCTGCTTTTACTGTTCTGAGTCTTCCTGGTCTTGATAGCCCCTCAGTTTGTTCCTATTCCCTAATCTCTAGTATCTGTTAATTGTTAATACCCTGCCTGTTCCTTGTTGTCCTGCTCCTTTATTGATTGGTTAATTTGGTTATGATGCTCACCTGCCCCGAGTTGTGTTTTGTTAGCTGTGCTTTTACAACCCCAAATCAGAAAACGTTGGGACAGTGCCATCACAGAAGTGCAAGTTACCTTTGCCAAGGGCACTGACACACCGCCATACCATGACAAACCTTGGCTTTTGGACTTGTTGCTGGTAGCAGTCTGGATGATCCTTTTCTTCTTTGGCCTGGAGCACACGGGATCCATTTCTCCCAAAAAATACCTGAAATACTTATTCATCTGACCACAGTACACGTTTCCACTGTGTGATGGTCCATCCCAGATGCCTCCAAGCCCAGAGAAATCGACGGCGCTTCTGGACACTGTTAACATAGGGCTTCCTTTTGGCACAGTACAGTTTTAACTGGCATTAGCGGATGTAACTACGTATTGTGGTACTTGACAAAGGTTTGCCAGAATAGTCCTGAGCCCATGTGGTGATATCGCTTATAGATGAATGACGATTCTTAATGCAGTGCCACCTGAGGGATCTGAGATCACGGTTGTTCAGCTTAGGCTTGCGCCCTTGTCCTTTACACACTGAAATTCCTCCATATTCCTTGAATCTTTTAATTATCTTATGCACTGTTGAAGGTGAAATATGAAAATATCTTCCTATCTTTCTTTGAGGAACATTGTTTTTAAAGGACTAGACCTTCTTGGATGCTGCTTTGTACCAAATCATAATTACAATCACCAGTTGACATCACCTGTTTCAAATCACATCATTATTTAACCAATTTACCTCATTACTAGCCCTAAATTGCCCCTTTTTTTTAAATGTGTTGCAAGAACCAAAATTGGAATACGTGTTTATTTTGTGAAAAACAATTAAATTCATGAGGAACACATTAAATAATGTGCTGTTGTATTGTTTGCAATGAAATATAAGTCAAAGTAAATCACTACTTTTCTAATCTTTTTTTATTTGTTTTCCATACCATCCCAACTTTTTCTGATTTGGGGTTGTAAGTGTCTGTTCTGCTTCTGGTCTCAGTCAGTGTAAATGTTATTGCGTGTTTGAAGCTCTGCCTGTTTTTCTTTAGTAAAACTTTTTTGCCTTGGAGCTATTCCATGGAGCCTCATCTTTTCCCCGCCTGTGCCGTAACACGGTAGTGTTAATTGGTTATGTGTGCTCTGCGTTGGGCTGGCTTCCTAGGATGGGCTTCAGACCCCTGCAACCTTGAACTGTATAAGGAGACGGAAGATGTTTATAAAGAAAGAAGTTTGTAATTGTTTTGAAAATCGTTTTGAAATCGTTGAGTTCATGTAATGTATCACTTCCTCAAATCATACACATAGTTTATTTGCATTCCTTACATCGATAGGCAAATCTTTTACACATGAGCTACACAGAGTGGAGGAATGTACAATTACCCCAATTAAAGTGAACATGTGCCTGATGAGTCATTAGATAATGTCACTAAAGGGCGCCATTGTCACCGTTGAACTTGGATGGCATCTTCTTCGGCCCGTTGAGCATGAAGACAGATTAGAAAGTCCATTCCTGCTTCCAGAAATCTGTTTGTTAAAATGTATCACACTGTGGCCATGTACCACGTCTACCTCCCATGCTTTCTACACTTAGCTATAAAGAATCTTGTCCATTTTGCATCCATGCTATGGTCCAGCAGCCTCTCCGCAGCATCTTATTTGAAACTAGTTGTCCCTGGTGTCTTTTCATGCCCCAGATTTTGCACATCCCATGAATTCGCCTAATTCCAACTGTCATCAGTTTTTTTGATAGTTAGAAGGGAACATACTAAACATTGTGACCTTTCTTCAGTGACAAATGGAGCTGCAAAACGTTCATGATGTTTAACCGCTCTTAGATGGTAATGCGGCACAGTGGTTAGCACTGGTGCCTCACACCTCTAGAACCAGCAGTTGAGCCTCTGCCATGGCTCCTTGTGTGTGGAGTTTGCATGTTCTCCCCGTGTCATTGTGGGACTTCCTCCACTTGCCCCCCACCCCCAGGTCCAAAAGCATGCGGAGGTGAATTGGAGTTACCAAATTGCTGGTGTGAGTGGATTGTGTGCAAGTGTGCCCTGTGATGGGTTGTGCCCTGCCTTGCACCCATAGGCTGTGGATTCCCTGTGAATCCCGAATAGTACAAGCAGTTAGAGAAAATGAATGGATAACTGATCTGTGCATCTCAGTGATGTCTCTCTCCCTAATGTTAATTTACTTACCAGAAGTCCATTTAGAAGAGCTTCAGGGAATGCTCTAGCCTCGTTAATACAGCTAATTTGTTTTTTGTTGTTGATCTCCTGGTGCCTTTTTTTAAAATACCTTATGTAAACTGTTTAAAAACACCTTGCAATTCAGTAACCCCTAAAAACCACCTAAAAGAGCCCAGTCTTTCCTTCTTGGCATTGTTTTTCGTGTATATAGGATCAATATCTTAGTATTTTGATAGACAATGATTTCATCTGTGCTTTTGATGCTGTTTTTTTCTCACATGCCTGTTCCAATGCCTTTGTTCATGAGTAGTGGAAGCTTGTTTTCATTCTGAGTACTGGAGTAAAATATGAGACCTATCCGAAAACTGGGGTTTCTTCCGATTAGGTTGCCTTAAGATGACCAAGTTCCGTCTTTCTTTGATGGATGGGAGCAAAGGGAGCAGAAGACAGGGTTTCCCTGACCCCCGCAGTGGAGTTACAGTGTATGGGGTGCTCAGGTTTACAGGCTGCTTCCCGTTGGCCCTGAATAGCCTTTTAATGGAATGTTTATAGATCCCATTCCTCGGCCGTCTTGTCTGATTCTGCTCTTGTCATTGTGGGTGGCTTTGGGCTTTATATAGAGGTAATAATCACAGGCAAAACCCACCAGCATCTCCCTTTGAAAATCATTTTAAGATGTCCATTTTGCATCAAGAAAGCATAAGGTGTATGCATTAATGCTAACATTTTTAAATAAGAAAATTTATTTTATTATTATTGTTTATTCTCCACTACACCTACTTGGCAATGGTGGTACTTCAACTTCTGTATAGAAAAATGCTAAGAATTTAGGTAAAACAGGCCTTCACTACTAAGATATGTATTCTGCCACACAGTCCATCACACCTCCAGAACTTCAGAAATACAGTCAATTAAGCCACAAGTTCCCATGTGTAGCTAATTATTCTCATGGAGCAACTTTCAGTGACAAAGATGGTGTACAAACCAGCTGTGGGGTAAGTGATTTTGACCTTCCTTTAAGTCCTAGGCCTCATAAATAGATATTTACTGCTCAGATACATTCATAGCCAGGCCCTTCCCAAACTGGCTCTCAATTAAAGGAAATTCATATACTAAACAATACGACTAGAGTATCATCAATCTGCTTTATTAAGACCAGCAATTTACGAGCGTGGCTGCTTTTAAGTCTCCTATCAAAGCCATTAAATGGGGTTTGTGTGAAGTATGGTGCACCTTTCAAAAAATGTACCAAAACAGGACAAACAGACTTGTGAAAGTCTAACAGCAGGGAGGTCTGCATGAGCCAACACCCCACAGCTGTGTCTTGGAGGAGAGCTCTCCTTCACCTCCTCCGTCCATTCTGGACATGCTTTATGCTGGGCTGTCCTCCCTATGGAGTGGGAATACCTTCAGGACACCCCTGTTTGGGACACACTGGCTAATTTACAGCCTGTGGAGGTTAGGGGTAACGGGAACAATTGTCATTCAGATTTCCCAAGTTAAGAACCTACAACCATGCACGCAAGGCCTCACACAGTTTGGGTTAGGGGCCCAAACAGCCCTCTAGTCAACCTGACCAAGCAGTGGGACTGTGAATAACTTCCATATATACTACCACAATGTATAGCGTTGGGTTTTGTGAGTGCACCCCTGTCACCTGATTAAGGATCACTTTCTTTTTCAGTTTTCTGCTCTATGCCAAACTACATCCTTTATTTGTTTTTGACAATTGTTTAATTCCCTTGGCCCAAATGAAGGGAAGCAGCAGTTAGGATCTGCTTTAAGAAATTTCCCATGTCATGTAATTCTGCCCTTTGAACAGATCTGTCTTTCCTACATCAAATAATGATGACAAAGAACAGGTTGCTGAAGTACAGTGTCAGTGCCTTTACTCCCTATTGTGCTTAAATCACTTTCCCATAGACCTGCGGGCCCCATGTCCTAATCTCTCTGACTACACCCTGGCCAGCAGGACCAAACCATAGCAGTTAGTCATCAGAGAGGTCAATGGATTCACAAGCCGCTATGAGTCCATTCCATCTGCCTTCATGAAGTGCTCCAGCATAGTAATTTGCCATTCTAACATCTTGCCAGAGAGACAGGGGAACTAAGCACAGTGTGGACACCTCAAGGCCAGCAGGTTTTTGAAGTCAGGAGAGAGACAGGGTCCCATTCAGCGCAGTTTACTGAAGGCTCTCAAAAACCACATTGTCTCCACAGTACAAGGAGCAGAGCTACAAGCAGGTCTGCGAGAACGACTGATCAAAAAGAAGGTGGTGAGTGAAAGAGTGTGGGATGGAAGGAAGTTGAGGTTAGAGGTAGACAGAAATCTTTCAGATTCGTGCTGTGTTTTGGGGTTTGAGGCACGCCCAGACAATCATATACACGTGTGATCGCACACACCATCTCCTCTCTCTGCTCAAAAGGAAGTTAGAAACTTTAAATATTAATAATGAGGTAAATATGTATAAAAGAAAAACACCTCACCCAGATTCTGGGGGCATTGAGGCAGGGGATACAGAATGAAATGGAGGCATTTAAGTGATAAAGGTATCGAAAGCTTGTTATAAAGGTGAGGATATAGGGCATTGGTCTCCAACCTTTTTTATAGTGAGAGCTACTTTTACAAAGATAATCTGGGGAGCAAAAGAGTCACAACAATTGAAAGGATTGTACTGAAGGGGGTGGGGGCAAAGAGTGCTGTGATCGACTGTCTAAATGATTGGCTTGTCGATCATGATTGATTGGTCAGCAACCATTGAGAAAGGCACGGTTTGCCGTATGGGGGGGAAGGTTAGGATGATTGTAAAAACCATTTGGAGAATAATTGAATTGGTCTGGGTTGGGGGCCCATCATGATATGCTTTCATGGGGCCCAAAGTCTCTAGCGACATCCCCTGGAGAAGGGGGAAATGGTGCCAATTTCTGCAGGAGGAGGGGATACAAGTGTGTGTCTAGCTGTCTACAACTTCCTGCTTCACCTGTCAAACATTTCAAGAGCTTAATCCCTTTGACAAAGACTGCTGAGAGGGACAGGAACTGGGCATGAGTGTTGGAGCCGCCCTGTCAGTGGCTGATGGTAATTACAGATAGCAGTGAGCAGACAGTCGGGGGGGGAGTTACTTACCATATACATACACAAGGTAACCTCATACACACATGCATGGGGGAGCTGTGACCGGCAGTGTAGGAACTCTGGGGGGGCTGTACTTCCAAATATTTGATTTGGGTTTATTCATCCCCCCTCAACAAATAGACAAATAGAAAATGATTGTGCCTCCCTCCCGATATCAAACGGTGCCGTTGATTGTAACTCATTTATAAGCATTTTACATTTGATCTATACTGGGAAAATGGTTCTGAGTAGGAAGGTGGCCACGCTTACTATTTTACAATCAAAACACAGTACTTTAAGTATGTGGGTGTTTACTGTTTTGCGGCGAAATGGTGTCCAACGCTTTCTGTTTATCCAGTTATCTCAGGTGGTGCTTCACACTTCTCCTAGTCAAAGGACGCATGGACCAGAGAACTGAGGGGGAAGGGGGCTAACTATTGGAACACCGCTAAGAACGCGGTGATGAGTAATAGGGTCATTGAATAATATGACAAATTTCGGGTTATTGAAAAGGAGGTACTATCAATCGGTCTGGTGTCTGACAAAAGGGACGGGTGACCAGGCACCCCACCCCCACATGCCTGTGTAGTGCCTGCATGCCTGTATTTTCTCTGATAATCATAAATTGTGACCAGCTGCTTTTTTTTTGTAATAAGCCTGAAATGTGGCTGTACAGTTGGCTTATTGTCAGCACTTGTGGTACCATGGCGCCGGGCAGACCGAGGCTTCACAGCGACGGCTGCGTACTGTGGAGACGGAAACGCTGGGAGGTTATGCAATGCACGGTAAAGCCACACGCGGTAATTACACGGTAGCCAGAGACACGTCAGGATTACACATGCAGCACAGGCAAGGGTACATGCAGTAATCAGGAGCACAGCAAGCATTTACACTAAGACATGCACAGGGGCTATATGCACGGCCTGCCAGCCTGCCGTATCATGCTAAGTTCTCAGCAGCGGTATATAATACGTTATATAATATGGATAATGAGCTGGAGGTCTTAGAGGCCATTGGCTAGTTTAGTGACAATAACTCCACATGAATTTTATGCACAGAAAGAAGCCTCTGAAAGGTGCGACATGTCTGTTTGACCTTACCGGGTTTATCTAGACGTAACTATATAAAGCAAAATAATGCCCTGAAGACGATGCTCTTCCATATAGATGGATAGAAAAGGGACTCGTGTTCCAGAAGAAAACAAAAAAGGTAGGTGAGTGAGCAGTTAAAGGTTAATTATTATCACAATATTGGAAGATGTCTTCATTTGGCTAGAGACATCATCACTTTAATTTTGTTATCCAGATGAATTAGCTACCCATATATTAGGCCCAACCCTAGTCTATATAAACCTAGTGCTTCTCTTCCTTGTGCTGCAGCCCTTGCAGTCCTAAGGGCTTCTCTGTCTCCCAATCACAAGCTTACAGTACAGCAGCACTGCATCACCTGCCAGCATCCCCTGTTTCTTGTTGCCACATGTGGTGATGCTCTTGGAGATGGTAACATCTATCCGCTTGTTGATGTGGTCGGTGGCAGATGTGCCATCCTCCAAGTTGATATGGTGAATGTTGATTGCAGCCTACAGAACATAGCTGGAAAAGTATGTTGCATCGCTTGTTGTTTTGAGGGGATGACAGTATTTGCACATTTGCAGTGAGTTTGCCAAAAGCATTCAAAATCTGTGTCGATACTTGTGCCATTAGCTGTCTCAGGGAACCATTTGTTGATCAACCTGGTTTGTCCATGACTGTGGCCTTAGCGTTCACACAGCTCATGTTCTCCTTCCTGTTGCTTGTCTGTTTCCAGAGAAAGCACTGAACAATAACAAGTTGCCCTGTTGCCCTGCCCAGCCCATTACACAAATATTTTTTATGCGTGTGCTAGAATGAGCTGCATTTGTGTTATTGACATTGTGGAATTATGAAGCTGAAGCACTGAGAATGCCCCCAACAGTCCTGCTGCTCCCTTTTCCTTCTGCTCTTCTTTGATAGTCATCCATCATCATGGTCAACATAGAGTCCTTTGATGGCTAGATTATTGCTTCCTGTTCAGTGCTGGACACCTTGCCACAATGGGTTTTTGCCACCATACGTTCCACATATTTAAAGATGTTCAGATCAGTACATTTCTGTAGTTGTTTTTAAAAAAATGATATTTGGAATGTTTACAGCAACTGCCCATGAGTTAGATTTCCTGCTATCTTCATTCAAGGGAAACTTGTGCAATCATCTGCAGCCGCTCTGAAGAAGGCAGATGAATCATACAGATAAGTTTATAAGAATTCTACAGCTTTTGTGCATCTGATATGAGAGTTTTGTGCATCTGATATGAACAAGGAAACATAAGAATTAAAAGTAGATGTTATCTAATGAGTTTCCCATCTCTGAATTCTTCCTGTAAATCCCTGGTCATTTTTTCTTACTGTGAATCAGGTGCATATCTTAACAGTTTGAAAACATGAAAAAGGTCCTTAGGGATCAGTTTTCAAGGGTCACATCTTCATCTCTCTTGTAGAGTGTAGAAGCAAGCACAAGGCATGATTACGTCTGTAGAATGTCTAATTACAGGTAGAGGGAGTGTTTGGTAACTACTTCTAGACAAGGGTGGCAAGCGACAGAAAGACTGTAGGGCAGGGATGTACTTAGGTGTGGTGCAGTGGTTGGGCTTACTCACTCCTGTTTCCAGGGTTTTTTGGTTTGAATTCCACTTCCAGTCTAAGTATTCTGTTAGCGGCACACCAGTATGGAAAAGTTTGACCAGTATCAACAACCAAAACATTTCTGTCTAGTATCACAGATACTGATGACATCTGAGTCACATGACTGGACTGATTAGCAGAATGACATCACATCATTTTTTTTATTCTGTGGAAAACGAAAGGTCAATTTGCTAACTAGATTCAATATCAAGTTAAAAACATTGTGGGCCATATAAAATCATCTCACAGGCTGTCCTTTTGTAAGTAGAGTTGACACCTGTCCCATGTATTATGAAATAGTCTCCTATTGTAAAATAAAGTGCTGCGTCTCATTTTGAACCATCATAAGGCACAATCTGTCCCATGTTTTTGGACTTTGATGTTGATTGCCCCATGCTGCTCCACTCCTGCTCCAGATTTATTGCTCAGTTGATATTAGGTTGACACCTGACATCAGACCAATACCAATATCTCAATTTAAAAAAGTAAATATCTGCCAATATGTTAACCAATATACCTTGCGTCTCTAAAAGTTGCATCTGGCAGATTTTGCACATAAAAAATTCTGGCATCTGGTAGGCAGGGACAGAAAGAAGTCATCATGGATATGCAGCCGACAAATCTGCAGCAACTGCGTGATGCTATCATGTCAATATGGACCAATATCTCTGAGGAATGTTTCCAGTACCTTGTTGAATCTATGCCACGAAGGATTAAAGCAGTTCTGAAGGCAAAAGCGGGTCCAACCCGGTACTAGCAAGGTGTACCTAATAAAATGGATATATAAGTGTGTATATGTATATGTGGAGTTTTTCAATGACACGGTCACACAGTCACGTCCCTAACCACCCACACCACCTACCCAAGTGACACTCCAAACAAAAGCGTCTCTCCTAAGCTTGATCGGTACAAAACATGCTTCCAGATAAATGATCAAGGAGGCATGGGGGGTACATATTATCAATAATATCCAGATGTAATATAGCTAAATGAAAAGTGTTGGAAGATGAGAGATGGGGCATCTTCATGGTCATGTAAAATAAAAGATGTGACTATTAGTTGAAGTTTCAGGATTGTACCTAATACAGCATAGTCTGTGACTTTATCAAGACATTTTACAAAAGTCATCATTGGATAATTATTGCCCAGTAATGTCCTCACTGAGAGTCATGGGGAGCATCAAACCCTGTGGATGGAGATTTATGGTCCTGTAGGCTAATAATCTGTCATCTCGCCATTTCCACGGAGACACAAGGATCAGAGTGTTTCACAGAGATACCACAGCTGCTCATTGGAACTGCCCCGTCCTGCTGCAGACGGGCTCTGCCCCCCTACTTTAATTAGATTTACTTTTCCAGGTCTATTTTTTTCTCCGTTCCCTCATCTGCAGTGTGCTACTGTTCTTTTGGGAAATGTTTCTTCATGAACCAATTTCTCTTCAAGAGGGAGCTCTTGAAGTTCAAGCCTTAAGTGTTGCAAGGTATGCTGGGGTGTATTTATCCCTATGTATGTCTGTCCTGCATGTGTAGCCTGTTCCTTTTGCAAGGTCTCCATTTTCAGCATCCACTAGCTCATCCCCTCTATGTTCACCATCTAAGCTAGGACCTGCATGGAAGACACACACGTACTGAAAACACACTGTGTTGTTTACACTGTGACCTTTGCTCCCTACAAAAGCTGCTAATATGCACAAATTGCAGCTGACAACTTGGAAACGTCAAATGCCCGCCTGCTCAATGGTAATGACATCTGCTGCTGGCCAATCCAATTAGTGGCCCAAAAACATTGGTGAGTGTCCCTGCTGGGCGAGGATCAGTGCTCCTGAGGGGGCTGTGTAGACTGGGAGGGAAGGAGTGTAGTTACCTGCCACTTTAGCAGGCAAGTGTCACTGACTCAGTCTAATTGGATTGGAAGCATGCAGGCACCTAATGCAGGCCGTGGCCATCGGACTGCCGATTTAAAGTGGAAATGATGCGATTGGTAGTCTCACTAAATGGATCGCACCCTTTTCTCTGGCTTGATTCCATTGAATGGAAAAGAAAGTGGCTCGTTCCTTACTTAGTTAGCTGTTATCAGTTTGGTTGAGTTTAAGTGCGCTGACTGTTTTTGGGGTTGTAACTTAAAATTGGTATGATAGAAAGTCTGTGGTTTTACATAGGCAACTGTGATTTTGATTGGATTCGTTCCCAAGACTTTTCATTTTTAGCGATAAATGCAACAATTTATCATACAAAAATAACATTCTTGCAGCTTAGGGTGCTTTGCCACCACACCAAATACGGAACTTTTGGTACTGTACTTTCAGTTACTTCCCTTTTCCATTGACATCTGGTCGAGTACCAGTACCTAAAATGCCAAACCAAAACCAACTGGAGTACTTTTTTGGTATTTATTTTGTGTTGCATAATAATGTTTTTTTGTGGTCTGTGTCCCTGTTTAAATACTTCAAAAATGACAATAAGGCATATGTTGGCAGCATAGCATGTTGGCAGCCATTTTTTTGAGGACAAAATGACTGGGGATCAGTTTAGTGTACAAAAGGACCAAGTGTGAATGTGAAATGGACTGAGATTGTGTAAAAGCTGAAGAGCCCCAGAAAGTGAATGGAGTGCTTTTGGAAGATGATGGCCATCTGAGCTCTCTTTCTTTTGGCCCACTTAAAACACCGGTCCACTTCAAACAGACTGAGTTTCACTATATGTGAAAACAGCCTTAATATTTTTTTATGAGAAAAGCAGTACCAGGAAATCAGTGATGTTATTTTTTTCATCTTGAGTTCTGTTCGTTTGAGGTTAGCTGATATTTATTGCACTGTGATTGGTCAATATAATATTTCCATAAAGAAATTTGTGTCTGCTGTCTGAACGTGTGTACGTAAGCTGTATAATCTGACTCATGGCACTCATGGCAAATGCAAATCAGCCATTCTCAGCATTCTGCATGGCTTCCTGCTCTGAGGTTTGCATGCATTGCCTTTGTACCTCTGTCCTGCTGCTTTTCTGTCTTGTGCGTCCTTGATCTTGTCATGCTGCTGTTTTCATTATGAGCAGCTAATCCAAAGCCACTGTCATTCTTTTTATGTTTTTTTCCCCAATTTAAGATCATTATTTTTGTCTAAAACAGTGTACGAAAACATTTTTTTTAATATAATCTCCAATCTTAATCGATGGGGGTATGATTAAAGTATGCTTTGTGCGGGTAAGGTAAAATCAGTTCAAAGGAATACTTTTTTGGTATACACTCAGGAGTTCATAAGACCAAAAGTGGAAACTGTTTGGGGACATTTTAAAATCCAAACCAAACCAAAAGACTATGACTTGCAGGATCGCCTCCTGTCATTTATAAAGCTTATTATAACCCAATGTTTTTCTAAAAAAAGTAATAACATTTTTCATATTGGTGCATTTCCTTTTTATCTTCGCAGTTTGGTGAGCATGTGGTTGTTCTTCATAGCACCTGTCTTGACCTTGTCCTCTAATTCCAGCCATTGCTTCAGCTCATGATAAAACAAATGTTACACCCAGTCATATGCAATAGTCCAGAACACAGGACCTTCTTCCTGTAATTATAGCCAATTATTTCAAAAATTGACACTGATACCAATTGTTTGGGGGGTTCTGCTTAAATATGTTTAAAGGGACACTCCACCCAAATAAATTAGAAAAATGCATTAATTACGTTTCAGAAATATGAAAAAGTATTTATTTTTTGGTAAGAAAACACTAACTCTGGCATACAACAACAGCCCCAGAGCACTATTTTTGTATAACTCTACGCATCTTATATTTAAAGCCTTTATAACAGAGAAGGGCTGATCATCAACTGTGCTAAAGTCCATCATTTCCAGAGTAATCTCTTTTGATTTCACATGGTCTGCACTGAATTTTCTTTTGCTATCAAATGCTTGCGTACCGCAGTACAGCAGCCTTCTTTATTCTTGCCATCTTTACCTCTTCATACTCTTCACTGGCTCACCTTAAGGTAAGCAGTCAAATTTGTTGCGTTGAATTGTTTATTATTAAATAAATTTTAGCAGGGCAATGCTTTCAAGATGTATTTCTAATGTAATTTTCATGAACTTTATAGTAATCCTGCACAGCAGGCATTTTTATGACTGTTTAATACGTGGGTGTGCAAAGCAGTATGGGGTCACCATTGTAAAGGGAATTATCAGCGGTACATATCCACTCACATTTAACCATTGGCCAATGCCTGATTGTTGCTGTATCGATATCGATAGTCAGCCGAAACAGTTGGTGCTTCTCTAATTTAGTTTCTTGCTCCTGCCATAGACACATTTGACTAATAAGCAGAGTGAACATTCTCACACTGTTCGTAGTGGTACATTTTGGTTTGCTTAGATTTTTCTCTGTGTGAGAACAAACCAAACCCAGGGGAAAATGCTCCAAGTTTACAAACTCATTAACTGATTCAGACCAGAGCAAGCAAACTACAGGTATACAAATGCCCTTAATGTACACAGACCCACATGCAATCTGTAATGCTGGATAAATGCCTGTGAGCGCAGTCATTTGTGTTTAAATTGGCTGAAGAGCCGCAGAAAGTGAACTGAGTGCTTTTGGAAGATGATGGCCAATGGGAATCCAAAGAGAATCAAGGCCCCTGGGAATGAGGTGGGTTGGAGGCAGGAAAAGAGCAGAAGACTTCCTCTGTGGGGAATGAATGGTCTGATTGGGATTGTGCTGGCCATTGTTTTGGTGCCTGGTGTGACCACAAGGAGCGAAAAACCAAGAGAAGTTATGCGTCCCGCAGGGTTGTCACATGTGGCCCACAGAGATAGTCAGCATAATTAGGACAGATGGGCAAGTCTTTCAGAATCACGTTAGTGTGTGATATTTGGTCAATAAGGATCAATATGGATCATTTCAAACGATTTCCACATGGACTGATAGGATGGGTGCTGCTTTGACATGCAGTGTTGGGTGGTCAAGCTCTCAAATTGTGCTTAAGTGTAATGATCCCTCAATCACTGGTTTTAATCACTTCAGTCAATGATCTTAAAAAGCCAGTGCCAATATTTGTTTGACCGAGCAGTTAATTTAGCATCACCTGTAAATGTGCCTAGTGATGTGCAGAACCATCAGAAAATCCCCAGACAATGTCTTCATTAAGGTTAGATGAGAAGTACTGGATAAAAATATTTATCATGAGGCCAGTGTTTAGCAGCATAAAATACTGTGTGTGGGTAAAGATGGGAACTTGGCGAGTGATTAGAAATGGGAAGGAGCTCCATCTCCAGTAAATGGCAGGCAGGGGCCAGCACACAGATAACCTGGCTGACTAAAAGCATCTCCTGTCAGTTACATTCCATAATTAAGTTGACAGCCCGCACCCCCCCGCCCACCATCCATGTCCTTCCATCTGATCTGTTTTTGATAAACATAATTATTAATTAAAGACTTAAATTAAATCTGTCTCTAACATAAGGGCTGGACTGACTGGATACTCTGTATGCTCTGCGCTATGACAACTGTGAATGTAGATTTGTAGTTTTAATTAATTATTTTAATGTGCGCATCTATAGTTTATAATTACATCTAGTTTTTGCCAAGCTTTAAGGTAGACTCAGGGATAATCACCCTGCTCCTAGTTATTACTGATAGAACCCAGTACTTGATAGATTATTTTAATGTTACACTTGGTTGAGGTACCTGAAAGAAAAGCCTAATGGAGACACTAAAGTTAAGGCATTGAAGGTGTTTTTGCTGGGAAATTTGGACCAAGCTAAAAATAACATAAGGCTATAAGGGAATTTATTGTGATGGATATACAAGCATATTCAGTAGTAGAAAGAGATTTTGATGGGATTTCGTTCATTATGATTGCTAAGATGCAATGTTTTGAATTTCTATTTTACATATTTATTTTTACAATGAGCTATTACGCATCTTAGGTTTTGTTATACAGACACACTGACAGATACGTTGTTTGGTTTGCAACTGTTTCTAATTGTTTTAATAATAAACAATTTAAACACAAATTCTGTCTTCCCTGTTGTACCAAAATTGCATCGAACTGTGAACCCAAAACTGAGGTTTGTACCGAACCGTGAATAACCGTGAACCGTGAACAAGCATTATTTAATGGACTTTTATTTTTTCAATACATCAATGCATAACTTTCTATAGCCTATGCAAAAATATTTTCTGGCAGCTTGAGAGTTGAGGATTCACTACTATAATTTTGAAATTGGAGTCATAACTCCGTCTAAGATGTTGGTTAATTTGACGAGCCTTCGAACCACTTTGTTCAAGATAATCTCTTGACATCTTCATTATTCAGTGTTGTGGCATTATTGTGAGGGACGGTGGCTAATTCATTTAGGCTAAGTCAAAACGCGAATAAGACGGCCGCGAATATAAGACGACCCCGCCTTTTTAAGAGGTATTTTTAGAACAAAAACTGCGTCTTATATTCGGGCCAATACGATAATTTGTTTTTTTATGACGTGGTTATGGTATGAAAGAAAGGCGATGGTTTAAGTCTTTCTGAAAGTTGTTGTTTTTCTGGCTCCCAAGACATTAACTAATAGGGGACTTTTGGGGCGGTCGAGAGAGATGATATGGGCTGCTTGGGTTGGCTCGACTTGGCATGTATTACAGGCACTTTGGACTTGGGGTGGTCTTGAGAGACTGGTGGGATATCAGATAAGAGACCCTTCCCCATCTGGGCAATATTAACAGCATTTCGGATTTAGACGGAGTGATGGGCTCGGTGTGAAGGGGGCAGCGCCACGTTGACGTGTTAGAATGCGTGGCGTGGCCCTGCCTTGTCCCGCCCCCAAGCGCCAGACTCATTCATGATGCAAGCCTTTTGGTTATAGTGCGCAGCTGGGGAATGCCGAAAACTGGGTGGCTGGAGTGAATCAGGGAGAGCGTTTCTATGAGAAGCGGGAGGGGTATTTCCTTGGATTGACAAAGGGAGAGTGGGAGATGCTGTCATGGCCCCTTCCCGTGACATCCATTCCCCTAAGACAAGCACACATATAGAGCAGAAATTGCCTGAAATTGCCAGAGGAAGGTCTTTGCGCAGTCAACCTGACCAATAATGCTGTTGCTGTACATTAAACCTGTCCATAGTTGCATATGTACATTATTTCTAACCTGGTAGGATGGGTGTTAGAAGGAGAAGACTGCACTTATTGCCCAAAACTGAGCCTTGACCTCTCACATTTGATATGGAAAAGGCTCAAAGTCGAACACGGACACAGTCGCCCTTCAGGCTCTGGCTCTACCCCGTCCCCTGGCGCTTATACGCTCAGACACTGTATCACTCATTAACTCACAAACTCGCCCAGCAGGCAGAGACACAGACATCCAACAGTGGACAGAGCGTCAGTCTGGCTCCCCCTCATGCTTTCGGCCTAATTGAGTTGAGTGCGTGTCCTGTGTGCCCGTAGCCTGACCCCTGCGGAGCCCTGGCTGCTGATGAACCCCCCTCCTTTGATACATTCGATATGGTTTAAGTGTGGAATGAAGACCTAAGCTTGTTTACATTTGAACTGGATTAGTGTGAAGCTGACAGTGCCATAGTGTGCAAATGGGAGGGAAGTGTAGGACAGAGGGGCGCTGTGCGTATGTCTGTGCGCGTGTCTGCAACACAATCTGGGTTTGGGTCTGCTTTCGCTAATGAGTCAATCTTGCTGAATGAGGCTGTCTGTCGCTGTGTTCAATTACATGTGTTGTCACTGTCTCATTCTGCCACTCTAATTTTCCCTACCACTGTCCATAGGTTTTGTATGTGTGCGTGTGTGTGTGTGTGTGTGTGCACATGTGTGCTTGTCTTTCCTGTTTCTCAGGTCCCATTTGTGAACATATATATAATTTTATTTTGTTATTTGTGTATGTGTGTGGGTCATGTATATATTTCATTCTGGAGACCAAATGTCCCAGATGGATTGACCGATTGTGCCAGTGGAAGGAAGTGTTCCCTACAAGGCTTCTCTTTGGATATGAACTGGCGGCTGTCAGTATGAGTCCATCTTCCACCAGTGAGAAGCTTCTGAATTAATCTTCCTGATGCTGAGGCTGCACAGCTGTGCACTGTTGCATAGGGACAGAAGAAGCCAAAAGGTGAATGTAAGTGGTGATTCGGCTCTGGGGGTCTCGGGAAAAATTGAGGGGTTTAAAACTGAAAAGCTTTTAATTACTGCTAATGTGTAATTGGGTTTAAATTCCACACCATCTTACTGAAGAGTGTTGGAAGTAACAGGAGCAGACGCATGTGTGTGTTTGGGTGTGGGTGTTTATTCGCAACGTGTCATAGTTGGTCTCAATGCACTGTGTAATGCTGTTTATTATGGGTATGAAGGTGCTTTTATGCATTAGTGTAATAGGTCCAACATATTGTAGTAATGGAGTGGGCACATGAAACACAGGGACACCTGATCTACCTTCTTTCTTTTGCTGTCCTGCAATAATGATTTCTTTAATGGTTTCCTAAATTTGACAAAAATGGCAACACCAGCAATGTGTCAGGTTACATAAACGGAGAAGAAGCTGGTCTCCATGTAGTGCAGGGAGGGGAAAAGAAAAGAGATGAGCACAGAGAGGAAGGGGTGGGAGGAAGAGTAGAAGGAGAGAAGAATAGCATCTCCCCCTTCTACTGCCTTAACGGTGACGCTCAATTTGGTAACACTTAAAGCAGTCATTATACTGCATTACGCATACCTTCATTTTGCATTATAATGCATTCATAAAGTTTTATAAACCTGGCTATAACTATTTATAAAAAGACAACACATTTTAGTCATGTGTATTATGCATTATGAATGCTCTATTAAGGTCTAATTTATGATGCACTATAAACACCTTCACAATGCTGCACAAAGCGTTCTTAATTCTTGTATAACCATTATAATGCATTATGAAGTGTCACCATCATTTTGACGCAGGTGATCTCTGCGTTAGGCCCCAGTCTAGGGTTAGGGCATTATCAGGTGATGTACAGACACATTCTTATGTTAAAGCAGGTCCATCAAACGTTCTGTGAGTGCCTGCAGAGCTGTCCCACTCTTGGTTTGATTCTGTAGTTGGGTCATCTCTTATTGTGTTTAGTCAGACATTTAATTGACATTAAATTGTTCCGATAACACTTTACCTGAGGTGACAGAAATACTTAGCAGTGACTCAAATGTTAAATGCTAAAAACTATTTCATGAATTCTGGATTCTTTTTTACATTTGGTAGCACTAACAATAGTAGTTCAAAAACCAGCTTGCATCAAGCTGAAGCAAAATGGGGTCCTTCTCTAAAGTTCTTTGGGTTTCCTTGAACTCAGAACAGAGTCACTGGCCATTCTTTAATGTCACTAATATAATGTATGTTATTGTTGCAATCCCTTTTAACCTTCCTATTTGCCCTGAATAAAAGCACCAGGCTATCGAATGAATAAACTTAATGATGCAGTCAGAGGGTTTTGTGCATGTGCTTGTATGTGCTTGGCAGAGGGTTGCTGGGTCACATGATGCCCCCTGGAAGCGCCAAACAGACCATGTAGGCGCCAAAGGAGGAAGGGGGTCAGTACTGTCTGTGGTGACGTGACTGGCCACTGCTGCGTTTGGGCTCTGACGCTCATACAGGGCTGTATTAATGGGTGCACATGACCCGTCACAGAGAGGGGCCCGGATGCACCTCGGGGGATCCCTTATTGAGTGGGGTTTTGGTGGATGGATTTCACAGAGAAGCACTGAGACAGCAGTGTTGCTGTCAGTAGATACCCATTATACCATTTTTGTTCCTTCAGTTGTTTTTTATTTTTCTGCAACTTAAACAAGCCAAACCATGAACTTCCATGAATAGTTGGACCACTGGTCCTAGTCTCTCTCTTCTAGAACATATGCAGCAAACCTGCATTGTACTGTTTCACGATCAGTTACAGATGAGTAGAGGGGCATGCCAACCCCCCCACCCCCCACCTCCAAAACACCCACAGCCAGGTTTGGTAAGTATGGACGTTTAAGAAAATGAACAGACTAAAAATATGTGAAGGAAAAGCTGATGATGAATTCAGTAAGAAATCCTTGTGGAGAACACCCGGAGCTAATTAGACATGTAAGCAGAATGTGATCTTTGGATTTACTGTAGGACCTTTTTCTCTTCTGGTGGGACTGATTTCTGTCTGCTATATTGCACATATTTATTACTTTTTTGTTTCTCATCTCTGTATTCCAATTTATATTCCTGTATGGTTTGCCTTGCGCTCTCTTGTGTGTTTTGCATTATCTTGTCTTAGGCTAAAGTGCTGTTTGTTCTACCCCTGATGCCTGACCCCACAGCTGTAGCACGAGAATTTGTCCTCGGAACACGTGACAGTAAAATCTGAAACTTGTTTGATGTTCCAGGTGTTCCTTGTTGCTTAGTAAGCAAATTAGCAAGATTATCTGATTTCTGCCACTTCTTTCCTAATGATGCCCATAGCTATAGCTGTACCTGACCACCAAGGGAAAATTTGCAGGCCTTGTCTTCTAAATTTTGTTGTTTTCCTGTTCATATGGACTAGGCTTGGGTGGGATTGCAATAATATTATTTTGGTTATACCACAGTATTTTGAAATCCTGGTGACAGAAATAGCCAATCAGGGGCAGAGGTCCCCATGAAAAAATCTGCCATTCAGATGGTATGAAAAATTAGATGTCGGCCCAATCCTAGTTCAGACTACGCATGCTATCTGTCAGCTCCATGTGCATGTATCATAGGATCATTACTCAAATGGTTTCCACCATCTCAGAGATGTATACAAGGGTGGGGACTGCATTCAAGCTCACAGCCTTGGGGGTATGGAGTGACAATCATCAATGAAACTTGAAAAAGCAGACAAACAAAAATGTTAATTTTTTTCTATTTCATGAATTACATTATTCCAAGGCCCAGATCCGGGTGTCGCATAGTAGATCGATGGATAAACTGCATTAATATGGGATTCCCACTTTGTTCCCACACTTTCATGGGGCAGTTCGATTATAGCCACAAAAAGATTTAGAATTGCAATAATATAACACATAAACACATAATTATGAATGAATCAATTAATGAATTAGTAGGTGACCTTCATTAAAAATGCCATTAAAACAGTGTTGTACAGCCTATAGTATCCAATATTTGATTCACACATACTTGCAACGCGTCAGTATCTATGTCACAGGGCAGAAGTACAGGGCAGAAAGTTTTACAATCAGATGCAGGTGTAGCATATGAAAGCCATTTTTTATTGTGTGTTAACAACTCGAGACACAAATGCAAAAGCTACTCAACACACAATTAAAGTGTACTTTTCACCGCTTATTTTTCCCAGTTAAAACAGGAGCAGGAAATATTACCCAAATAAACATTGCACCGGCCGTGCTCGTTTTTGTATAACGAAAGTAAACAACCTCCCAGTAAACAATTGTTCTGAGTAAGAACAATAACCATCATAATCATGAAAAAAAAAACAATAAGATGGGAAGCTATGCTTTAGTATGCATTTTACATAAGAAACACAAGCATGTTTACTTTGCTAAGGTTCAGCTCTCTGCACCGTGGACATGCAGTGTGCATCATCTTTTTGGCGGGGTGTGAGCATCACAGAACTGCAGGAAAAAAGGATTTTTTGTTTTTTAATCCAATAACGCGGTGTAATCTAGTGTAAATAGAATTAGTTGTAACTAATAATGAAAACTCAGCACGCACATTTTTCTGTTATATGGATATAGTTGAAAAAACCAATAAGGGAAAAAATATAGTATTTATCTGAAATAATCATTATCTGCCCAGCCATACTGATTAAATCAGTAAAGATTAAGACAAACTCGCAATTTTCCCATTAAGATGAGCTGTTGCTGTCTATTGTTGTAGCTTTGAGGGGCTGCATATTCTTGTTTATTCTATAAAAATATCTAGTTGGTTAATCTATAAATGTAAAGGATAGATAAATGAACCATTTAAACATAGATGAAAGCTGTTTGTTTTAGAGCTAAGGTCACACACAGGAAAAAGCTGCCTACCACAGGTCTTACTCCCTCCTTCGGTAGTCCAAAAAGGTGCAGAACATGCAGGGAGTTTCTTGGGATAGTCTCTAGTGTTATTGTGACCCTGCAATTAACAAGTGGTTGGAAGATGGATGAATATTGGAGGGGACTTAGTAATTGCCTGTCAGATTAAATTAATTCAGTGTTTTATGAATAAACAGCTCCTTGTGTCCTGAGACACAGCAGAGCCATGTCGAGGGGACACTTGTTGAACATGTAGCCTGGTCATGCTTTTGTCTCCCGTGGCTTCACCCCATCAGTCATCAATTCCAGACTGCCGGCTCATATCATCTTATTTATACAAGGCCCAAGTAATGGGTGGCCTAAGGCCTGGGGTGGGGGGGGTATGGGATGGTGAGGCAGCACTGTGAAAATGGGCCTGACAGTGTTATTGGGGAGGCAAGTGTTGTGGCAGGGACTGGGTTTGGGGAAGGGGGAGTGGACATCGTAGGCAACGTTTGCTATGGAAGAGACTCTGGGGTGGACAATACAAGCAGTGTGTCTGAGTCCAGGCTGATACATCCTTTTCGGTGCCATACCCTCAGTGACATGTGACCCAGGGGAACACGGATGTGTATACGGGAGCCAAATTCCTCTGGGGGCTTTCTGATGGCTGGGGCGCTCTCTCTGAAAGGGAAAGCTGAACGTCTCGCAACCTGAGAAGGAATCCAGCAGTATGACATGCACGGACAGTTACAAGAACCACGTGTGAAGTTGTACAGAAGGGGTAGAGGGTTAGTGGTGCACCCGCCATGAGCTGCACGCGAGGAGAGGTGGGCAAGGTGCAGTATGGAGGTGAGCTGGAGTCTCCTCAGTGGAATGACCTTTGGCGAAGAGAAGATGCTTTTTGCTCATTTCCACAATGGCTGCTGCAAGTCAGGTGGGGAGCAGTTCTTCTGAGGTGTTGGGTGTAAGTCATGGTACAGTGGGCCATCCAGGCAGGGCCTAGTCATTTGTAAAATGGAACTCACAGGCAAATGGACAGGCCTGTGGGTTTTTCAATGCGGGGGGGGGGGCAATAAGGGCAAACGGGAGCCTGAGGAAGGGGGCCTTTGGAGCCCCCTCTTTACTGCGCTGTCGTTGCTCTTTGCCAGCATGCCTGCCTCTATCCATTCCCTCTGGGTCTCCTAGCAGCTTTGTCAGCCTGCCAAGGAAGGGGGATGGGGGGATGGGCCTCCTCCTTTTTGTGACATCCTCCTTGCTTCGCCCATTCGCCGCCAAAACCCTGTCGGTGTCAGTTTCCTTCATAGCCCTTGTGTGTTCCGCTTTCATTTGTGTGGCCTGGGTTGCCCGTTGCCGTGGCAAAGGCTGCTGGGATGCAGAGCCAGGAGTGCAGAGGCACGTGCTGACTTGTATGGGATGTGTGGCTGAGATATTTAAAATTTTGATATTTTATAGATATTTTAGAATATTGTGGTAATGTAACAGTGGTTATGTTCTACAGAACATGCTTGCTGTTCAAACTGTAATTACTACTGTATGTCGTTTTTGTACATGTGTGATTCTTAACAGGTACCTGGGCAATGTGGCATCTGTGTGTGTGATTTTTTTTTTCTCATAACATGGCTTTGCCTCATTGACAGAACATTCTTGTTTTGCAAAATTGTGAAGTGTAATGCAGCTAAACTATGGCGGTGAAAATGAAGATGCTAACAGCTAGGAAGGTGTCTAAGCTGCACTTTGTAATGCACTTCAGTCATGAAGCACTGGGGCTGTAGATTCAGTCTTATTCTCTCTCTTCCTCCGTTCTTTATTTAAATATTACGTTTCCACTGGCCTCTTTTTATGTTCATTATAGGAGACAGAAGAGTGAAAGGGGGTGGGGGAAGGAGGAAGAGAGAGACGTGAGACAGAAGGAATAAAAGGAGGATAGTAAGGGAGGTTTGTGTTTTGGGTGAGTTGGAGAACCTTGGTGCAGACTGTGCGAGCTACTGCCCAGCTGCTGGTACCCCTCAGCGGGGGGGCTCCAGGAACCGCAGTGCCTGAGGGGTGAAGGTTTTGGGTATGTTTGTGTTGTGGCTGCCGCACTGTTTCTTTGACAGCACATTTCTCTGTGATGGATTGGAAAGCTGGGAGATGGCGCTCGGGACACAATGAGGGCCACATGTTCTACAAACCTTCAAAGAGACTGGGAGAAAGAGAAGGAGATGGAAGGAAAGGAAGGCATATTGAAACTTTGCTGTAGTGCCCTGCTATTATGAACAGAGACTCCAGGAACCTGATCCATTGTGGAAAGACCCATTGATCCAACAAAGTACTGGATATAGACATCCAGAATATGGCTGCATGGTCAAATAGTCCCATTTTCTGCATGTGTTTGAAGGACACACACATAGAATTCCTTGAGTTATATATTCCAAATAATCCTCAGAGGAGCTCTAGATAAAGTTCTAGATGCCATGGGGACTGTTGGAGAATAGATAGCAAAGTGCTTAAAGATGCTTGACCAAAGTTGTCACCAGGCAGGGTCTCTGGTGGGGTCCTACACTTGCGCTCTTGAGAAGGGTACTTCATTTGGATTGGCTAAGTAAAAGTATACAGCTGTGAGTAGAGTATGAAATTGAAGAAATTGCAACTTTTTGAGATCAGGTCTTAGTTTTAAGCAAAAGCTAAGCAAGAATTGAAATGGTACTGTATATATTTCAGTCAGGGTTTGAATATCTCTATTATTATTGTTATTGTTATTCCAGTAACACAAAGCCATGTGCTGTTTTACTTTGCCCTGTCGCTCTCAGGCACCACTACTCTCAGGCCTGCCACTCTTAGGCACCGTGACTCTCAGGCCCACCACTCTCAGGCCCTGCTGCTATCAGGCACCACGACTCTCAGGCTTGCCACTCTCAGGCACCACAACTCTCAAGCACTGTGACTCTCAGGCCCGCCACTCTCAGGCCCTGCCGCCATCAGGTACAGCCGCTCTCAGGCCCCGCCACTCTCAGGTATCGCAACTCTCAGGCCTGCCACTCTCAGGCCTGCCACTCTCAGGCACCGCGGCTCTCAGGCACCGCCACTCTCAGGCACCACGACTCTCAGGAACCGTGACTCTCAGGCCTGCCACTCTCAGGCACCGCAACTCTCAGGCCTGTCACTTTCAGGCACTGCGACTCTCAGGCACCGTGACTCTCAGGCCCGCCACTCTCAGGCACTGCGACTCTGAGACACCGCGACTATCAGGCACCGTGACATTCATGCCCGCCACTCTCAGGCACTGCGACTCTCAAGCCAGCTGCTCTCAGGCACCGTGACTCTCAGGCCTTGCACACTAATGGCGCTTTTCCACTGCATAGTACGGTACGGTACGGTTCAGTTCAGCTCACTTTCGCGGGGTTTTCCACTGG
>JAODKL010000088.1:254329-266606 GCA_026780765.1 Petrocephalus schoutedeni
GTAGCCCTCGAGCCATTTGGTAATCTTAAGGTAGCCCTTGGCTTTAAAAAGGTTGGTGACCCCTGGTATAAATCAAAATTTGTTGTTCCCGAACACACCTTTATTTATAAAAAAAACAAACACACTTTATAAGCTAAAACTAGGGAGTTCTAATTAACATTCAAAAGAGTTCTGTCGACAGTATTACTACATCACTAAAACTAGTGAGCATAGCCCTGAGTCTCAAATTACTTTACTTAAAGTACTTAAGTACTTTAGTACTTAAACTTGCTATTTTGAGCGCATAAGTGCATTCACTTACACACTCAGAATAACAAGTGTTAGTTTAAGTACTGAAGTACACAATTTGAGTCTCACGATAGACTGTATGGAGGAAGAGTAAGGAAAGATCAGGTGAGTAGATCAGGATGGCCTGTGAATGGGTTCAGATAGAAAGTGTATCTGTAACACATGGAAAGTTTTACTGGAAATTTTTATTCCTAGCAGCTTGGAATCCCATTTCGTGATTCAGAAAATTTTCTACAGAAGATCACGATCTGGACTCATAAGACAATGTATTGTGTTAATGAAATGCTTGTGTCCCTGGTGACAGAGTTTCACTGATCCAACTATGGGAGTTGGGAACACTGAAGGAATGGAGGTTGTTGGAGGTGGTATTGTACCGTACTAGGTCTTGACCAACTTCAGAACCTCAGATACTGCCAACCGATCATTTATCCCATCAGGGTATGTAGGCCAATCCCACAACAGACACCTATACCTGCAGGCCCCCACCCCCTGGCACCATCCCTGGCCTAGATTCCCCCTCTTGGATTACCGGCCTCGCAGAGCAGTGGGCCATTGTGAGGCCTGGAACAGGATAGCAGGCCCGGACGCCCATTCCCAGGAGCCCAGGAGCCACAGGCCTGTGCATTAGGGCTTGCCCCTATTTTAGAATGGAGTCTTTCTTTCTCCTGTCTGATCGAAAAATGGCTCAATTGTGTAGAGACAGTGGGATAAATTTGTCTGCCCCAGACAACGGATGGGAGGTCTGAAGGCTACCTGCCCCACTTTTGGACGGCGTTCAGCCAGCACACAGCATATTTTCCTTGTGAGAATACTATTGTGCAGCATATCTTTCAGATATATATGTTAAGATAGATGGAGGCTTACATATTGTTGGATATTGTTTGGCCATTTTACTAGCATTTGGTTTCCCATTTCCTATAATAATATCCTAACATTTAAAACTTGATTGCTTACACCTTACTATTCCATTCATCAAGCCCCCATACCTCTCCAAAACCTGTTCTACACATCAAATATAGGCACCAGGAAAATAACCAGCACACAAGCTTACATTTCATTGCAAGTTCTTTGTAGGTTCATCCATTCTTAGATGGAGAAACCCAGTTTTGTTTTCATAATCGCTCACTCTCCAGAATTTAACCACAAGGAGTAATACTTAAACTTTAACCACGACTAATGATCTTTTTCCGTATTTCCCCCTTTTTAACCACGACAAATGGTCTTTCTCCTTATTTCCCCCTTTCTGGTTCCAAATAATTTTCTTCTTCTGTGTTTGTCTCATTTCATTAAGTCTTAACAATACTACTTAAGTATTTCCTGTTGAACTTTTTCACTTCCTGTTTTTTAAACACTTGGAAAAAATCTGGGTTCAGTGAAGCTAAAATGCAGCTGTGTTAAGGTGAGTCTGGTAGGGGGTTGGGCTTCAGGGTTGGTGGGGGTGAGTCTCTTCACTAAAGGCACAAGAGGAAACTCTTGCAGAAGCCATCTTAAAATTGCAAGGACTTGAGCTGTTGTCATTTTCTCCTTTAGGCAGGGAAGCATGTCTGCTGATTAGTTTGTGTAGCCAAAGAGTTGCCACTCAAGTCAAAATCAAGTTTACTGTTGTGCCACTCCCTAAAACGCGAAATATTGTACAAATTTCCATCTGCCTTCCAACTTCAGTAGTCACATATATTACAAAAATATGTACAAGAAAATTGATATAGAAACTGCTGTTTAGGATTGTTGATACCTCTTTTCACACATGGGAAGTAACAAAGTCAAATCACTGATGAAATGTGTCATGCCTTCTCGCTTTCATTGTGTTTTTCATCGAAATACTGTCCTGGAAAGAAAACAGGGGTTCTCCCAGGCATCAGCCAAACCAGAAGCCTCTCAGTCTGTAGCCTAAGAGGACTAACAGTGTTGTAGTACTTGAAATCTGGTCGTGGTCTGAGGACCCGTTTCAAGACCTCTTCTTCACTTATTCTATCATGTCTCTACCCATTTCTACTCAGACTCGGACTAGAGCATCTTTGTATTGATTCATAATTTTAAAGCGAGATGCAAGGCTGCTTTAAAACACATTCACATTCACAAAGTATTATAAACGTGGCTATAAATATTTATAAAAAAGCATAACACATTATAGCCATGTTTCTCATGCATTATGAATGCTCTATGAAGGTCCCATCAATAATGCACTCTAAATACCTTCATGATGCATTATGATGGCCAGTATAAGAATTAAGGCTGCTTTGTGCTGCATTATGAAGGTACATAATATAGATTATATATGTGTTATGCTTTTTTAGAAATTGTTATAGCTGGGTTTATAATACTTTATGAATGCATTATAATGCATTATGAAGGTATGTGTAATGTAGTATAATGACTTCTTTAAGTAAACTGTTACAGTAAGGTCCAAACTTCTCAGTCCAATAGATATTGATAGCACCAGAATGATCATGATCATCATTTAGGTTTTGTGTGGCTAGTTCTGTAGTTAGTTTGTTGTATCATTACATTATCTGCTTTGCATGTTTCAGGTTCTGCTAGCAGAAAAAAACAGGCATCCTCAGACATACCGCAAAACATTTTTCTTTCTTTGTTTCTCATACTGACAGGTAGAGAACATTACAGAGTTCTGAAAAATTGGGAAAAAGACTACTGTTTTAAAAAGAGTTACCATGGGATTGTCCCTTGTGGGAAAATGTGTTGAAGACACATGTTGTGTGGGCACACTCTAGCACCATGGGACCCTACAGTGTGTGCTGGTTGTGTGGTTCTACATCTCAAACAAACAGCCAGTATAACCAAAGAAAACTCACTTTGACTTATTTGTTTAATCAGCAGTTGTGTTGTGTTGGTTATTTGTGACTAAATACTAGTGTTTGAGATCAAAGGGTTGTCATGCTTAAATAATACAATTTTACTTTTAAATATTAGAAGTGGTAGCGATAGTAAATAAATGTAATTAAAACCATGCTCTGGAAAAGTGACTTAATTTTTTCCAGTCTCAAGTAAGTCTTGAGCTCTCAAAGTCTAGGACTCAACTGGGTCTCAACCCTTCCAAAATCATGGTCTCAACAATGATCAATATAGGTGGTCTTGTCCCTTTCACTAATGACTAATGTTGAACAGGTTAAATTTTGTTCCCCAGTATTCAGTCTACCTATGGTCTTTGGTCTAACTGGACATTTTCTTGTTTAATCCACTTCCAATCCTACATCTAATAGGTTTTTTTCCTAAACATTTTCGAAAGATCTTTATCAGTACTTTACGCTGTATTTGGAAATTAAAATGGAAGATACATATGATGTTCAGTTACTGAAATTATTGTCACAATTACTGTCTTGTGCACTGCAGTGGGAGTGAAGATGCACAGGTATGTTCACATGAACTGTTTGAAAGAAAGTCTGCCTCAGGCTGGCACCATATTGTCAAGGGATTGAATTTCTATGAATTGTGAGCCCTGGTAGAAGGGGGAAATTAGTCAGAGCTTTTAATAGAGCTGGGTGCGGGGGTTAGTTATGAACAGGACACCTTCAGTTCAGTAATGCACATATAGTAATAGTGACAGTCTAGTTCAGATTGCTCAGATTTGCTTGACCCTGGATTCTCTATTAATTTTTCCAGCTAAATATTCCTGTTAAAAAATCAGCGATGAAATACTTATTTTATTCCATTCATTCACTTTTGCATAATTATCGTGTACCTATAGCTGTCAATGCATAATACAATGCATCATTCATTGAATTCTAGCAATTTTGCTATCTGCTACTGTGAAACCTTGATCTTCTTACAGTTTATCTTGCATTATTCCTACAGTAAAAATATGCTTCACTCTTTCAAGTGGAACAAATGTGGTACCTTAAGTCTTTGGGGACCTTAATGTTACTTGTTTACTTGTTACTTGTTTCATTCTGACTGAGTTGTTAAGTTTCTAGTTATCATTGTGCTTGGTTGCCTAATCAAATTACTAATAAGTTATGAGTCAAATCTAAAGTGCTGTGAAAGCTAAAGTGTAAAAAAATCCCCAACAGCTCAGCGGAGGAGTGTCCAACGGGCCTCTTTGCTTCTTTGTCTCTAGTCTTCATCATCAGCACCCCTTCCTGCCATAAGAGACAGCCCTGAACCTTGCGAGGTTGCATTTAGCGTTACATAATTATATAATTTAATTTATTTGCATTTGGTACTGCAGAAACACTGTTCTCTCAAAGTGCAGATGTAGGGGACCCTACTTATATATATATATATATATATATATATATATATATATATATTTTTTTTTTTTTTTTTTTTTTTTTTACATATTTTATTAATGGTGTCCATATCTGAAAAAAAAATTAGAAAAAACACTCTCTGTTTGCTACTGAGATGCTTGGTTTTCTGCAAAGTTACCCAATGGAAAAACACAGACAGAACGATGTGAAGTTCTATGATTCTGGTAGGGAGCCCTTCTTAGAGATGCAGTACCCTCTAAAGAATTTTTTGGTCTTTTCTTCTCTGATGGTGTAAATAAATCTACCACACCTCCAGTCAGCTGTCTTGCCAGTGAATCCAACCACAGGAAACAATTACATCTTCGACTTGATTGTACTGCTATCATTCCCGAAAGCACTTATGTTCCCCGTTGACTTTAAGGTACATTCAAATGTGAATCATTTCTTTGCTGTCTTTTCAGTGTATTTGTTTGGATTTATTTGTTTTAAATGTTCCTTCGACTATTATAAATCACGGTAGCTTTTGCGTTCTGTTCCTCTGATTTAAGGTTCCATCAATACAGATAGTATCAGTAAGTGGAGACCTCCTTTAGATCTCCCATATGCCCTATGATATACAGCCTTCTGAAGCAGTTAATGAAACAATTATTCATTTGCTGTATCTGTAAATAATTTAATTTATTCAAAAGATATGATTATCTGAGGAAGATTGCATAAACCTGAGCAATGTAAGGTCACAGTGTGGCAAATACACAAAAAGAGAAACCAGCAAGCTCCACGGTCTGTAGAAATGAGTTTGGTGCCTGAGTTCAGCCGATTTATCTGCAGAAAAAAGCAGTCTTTTCACCCTCTCCTCGACTCTGACGTTGGCCTTCTGCTTATTATTTTGGGGAAAACTGCTTGTTCCCTCAGGATGCTTAATCTAGGTTCTGCGGCCATTCCACACTTTCGCAGAAGGGCCCAAAAAACAAAACAAGCCCTGACTCCATTGAGAGGTTGTTAGGCACTAAGGCATCAATGACCTTCTCTACAACATGGGCTATGTGATGCTTGTTAAAAGGGGGGGGGGGGGCGTACACAGACCTAGAACAGCAGCCCACGAGTGAACCTATCTCATGGCACTGGAAAATTTATTTTGATTTTATCGTTTTTTTGTTTTGTTTGTTTGTTGTTTAGGTTCTTCGGTTTGCAAAATGGATGATATGAACGATTTAAAAGCTGTTTCCCTTCAGATGTGCATCTGTGTGAAGGTTCACCCCCCCAGGGGTCGCCTGATTGCCTTCCTTCCTCTTCCTTTCCCTCTAAAGACCTGCTGTCCTTCCTCTCACACCACTCACAGCCTAAGAGAGCAGCAGGACTGAAATTAGAGGACTAGAAGTCAACTATAGTCTTATGTATGTGCTGTTGTCACATAAATCAAGTCTGGTTGTGTCTTAGCAGTTTATTTGTTGTGTATAAGTATATTCTGTTTGTGCTTAGCTTTTCTCTTGCCATTTTTGAAATTGGAAAATGGACTACATTTGACATCTGAAAAATTGCCACTCAATCATTTTAAATAGACACTAATGTGTTGGTTTATCTGTTCTCTTTTTTGTTGTTCAGAACAAACTATTCATTGCATTAAGGCAAGAATCAATCATATATCAATCAAGATAATGGTACAAACTTTAGAGTATATGTACATATATGTGTGTTTCCTGTGTTTGTACATGGGTGTGAGAATATCCATGTTTTTGTGTGTGCACATGTTTGCAAATGCCTATACATGTGGACAGGAGTGCACGTGTTTGTGGGCGCGTGTATGTGCTCTGCTTACCCCGTGTTTGGAGCCTGCTCTCTGGGACAGCGCCACGCAGCCCAGGGTGTGAGTCCTACAAAGGCTCATTATTCCCAACCCTGCGTGGCACAGGGGAGGGGCTGCCTGGAGCCCCAAAAGCTTGTCTAGATGACATCTGATACTGCTGTGTTTGGGAGCACTGCAAGAAGGTGCGGACACATCCACAGGCCTTTGGACTGGTGGAATTGGACAAGCAGGGTTTAAGAATCCGTGTCCCAGCAGTAATCCCCCTTACTGAATATACAAGCGCTGTGTTTCAGTGCAGGTGTATATGTGACAGGAGAGATGCAGAATGTGCTTTTGTCAGTTTGTTGCTAATGGGTTTCCATGGTCACCCTCTTCCTTCTCTATACATAACAGGCACAAGGCTGCTGCTTGGCTTAGATCTAGTGTGATTCTTCTCCTATGGAACTGGGGGTTTGATTATATCCATCCCATGTCACAGAATGGGCCTGAAGACACTCACATGCTATGCTAGTGACCAAAATCATGGAAACGCTTACAGTTTTTAGAGATTGCAGAACTGTTGATCCAGTTACTTATTTCATTGCCCAATATATGATATTTGTAAAATCATACAATGAACAATTAAATAAAGAATTGGAGCAACAGCTGAATAAAATTCTGCGATCTCTAAAAATTGGAAATGATTCCACAATTTTGCCCACAAGTGCAGTTTGTCAAACTGCATTTTTCGAGCCTGCAAGAGGAAACTGGAGTACAGAGAAGGTCATGCAACATGAGGAGAACATGTAACCTCCACACACATATAAATGGAGGGATTCTAGCTCCCAGCCCTGGAGGTGTAAGATGACAGTGCTAGTCACCCAGCCTTATTTTAACTTATTGGATTCTGTTTTTACAAACGCTATCGTAATTTGATATTGTATAATACAGGTGTCAAAACAGCAATCAAATAACCTAATAATGCTTAACTGTAGTATCTTTTTCCATCCATCTTCCAAACACTTATCCCGGACAGGGGCACAGGAGAACCTGGATCCCAGAAGAACCTATTCCAGGCAGCTTAGAGCGCAAGGCTGGGTTACATCCTGCATGTGATGCCAGTAATTCAAGGGCACACAGAAAATCATACATTTAGGGTGGCGCAGAGACAAATTAGCTTAACTGCAAGTCTTTGCACTACAGGAGGAAACCAGAGCACCTTGATGAAACCCATCTGACACAGGGAGAACATACATACTGCACACACAGATCAGAGGGAGGATTCCAGCATCTAGCCCTGGAGGTGTGAACCTCCATGCCACCTTTGTAGCAATGTTTGATTTCGTATTATCCTATATGGATTCCTGATGCTCTTTTATGGGCAAAAAATTATATTACCAAAGGAATGTACCAGTCTGTGCAGGATAAAAGGCTACTCATTTGAAGTGACTAGCAAACAATCACATTCCTCGGCTTCAAAGAAATTCCGACTTCCTGTTTAACGACGGCACTCTGCCCGCAATTTTGGCCGCTAATTGATCTGATGGGAGCTCCATTCCTCTTATTTGATGGTAGGCTGATAACAAAATATGTAATGTTTTGTTACCACATGGGTGAGATTCTGAAATGGGATTACTCTTAACTATGCAGCAAAATGAGATGTCAGAAAATTTGGTGTTCATGTGCATTGTTTATCAGGCATAAATTTGTTGTATAAACATTAAGGTAAATGTCATGGTTGTTTTATCAGAGCTACAATACATTGTATACTGTGCTAGGTCATTGTTAAGACTTAATGGCACCCAGATTCAGTTATTTAAAAATAGGCTACTTAATGTCAAGTCGTTTTAAGTGTATTGCATTTCTCAAAATGTTAACAACTGGGCATGATTATTTGTACTGTAATTTCATTTGTAATTTATTTTTTGACAGATTTTTACCGCTCATTATCTGATATACGTCAGTTTTAATGATAGCATTAAAATAAAATACCCATGTGTTCTCAAGAAAGGAAAAAAAGAACAAAGATTGAAAATAAATTATCAAAATAATAATAATACATTTTTGAAATTAAATTTATAATTTTGTTTCTTTCTCATTTTTCAAAGTCCTTTGGAAATAAAGTCCAGCATGAGATACGTAACCTTGTGGAGCATTTTCTTCATTTTTCTCTGTGTATTTGTCTTCATTCCTACATTTACAATATTTGCAGATCCTCGGGCTGAGCAAGGGCTTCCACAGCACCTTAGCAGGTCTCCTCAAAAATGGTGGAGAATGCTGGACAGCTGTGGCATCTGAAAACTTTCTATGGTACCAAGTAAAGAAATATGCAGAACCAATGTTGCACTGAAAATTCTCAATATCATTCATAAAAAGAGGGGAACTGGAGGGGACACGCTGTTACTCTTGACCAGCATATTTGCAGTCTTTCAAGAAAAGAAAAAAAAACAGCCAAAATGCTGGTTTAACCTCATCTTCCTTTCAGTAAATCCAGATTAGATCAGGATCTCTGAAACAGGACTGTCTCCATTTAATCCGTGGAATAAAATCAAGTTTCCATCTCCCGACCCATTCTAATTCCTCTTCTGCGGCGAGAGTACCAGGGGGGGGGCTGCCTGACGTGTAGGGCAGAGGGTCTCAGTGGTGAGTGAAGGAGGGGTGGATCGCCGTGGGGGTGGGCAACATGTGCGCAGAGTGGCTGAAGGGTGCCAGATGGCCCATGTGGGACATGTGCCCTGCGAGTGCAGCGCTGCTGAAGGGCAGCGGCTTGTCCTGCATGCACTTGGAGAGCTCCTCAAAGCCTTCACCCCGCTTGCTCTTCTTGGACTTGTTGGACATTTTGCGGTTTCGTGTCTGGATACCTTCCTTCTTCATGGTGAGTGGTCGGTTCACCTGCATGATAAAATAAGTTTAAATACAACCTGGATTCTGATTATACTGTAATATATGTATGCATATTCTGGAATAAGTATCAAAACTTGTATGTTTATGTATGTTTCCCATAAACGTCTATTAATGTAAAATATATTACTGGCACAAAATATTATTTTTATTATTATTATTATTTTAATACTCAGAGATTTTCTTTACTTTTTTCAGTAAAACCAACATAAATGCCACGGTTCAGCAAAAACTGCAAAACAACGAAAATCCTAATGGCCATTTAAAAACTCTCCTTTAACTGCTTATCGTATCTTAAGTTTGTTTGAAGTACCTAAAAGACCATAAACCAAGACCAAGTAGTTCGGAGTACCGGTGAGAGCGACAGAAGCTGCGCTAACCGTAAGCGGACCGCTTGCACCAAAAAAAGATCGCGTCTGCCTAAGTGACCCCGTTGCCTGGATGGCTGCTCCACCCTGCCAGCCGCCCCAGAGACACTTCACTGAACAAAATGATGCAAGGAAACAAAAACGGCCACCGGCTTGTGCCTGACAGGCTACAAGCGCCCCCCCCCCATAATCAGTACAAGCTGTCCGCCCACCCCGGCCCTCCGCCCGCTGTCTCTCTGACAGCCGCACGGCACTTACGTTGTGCAGTTTGTAGTAGAGGCCGCAGGCGTTGCACACCGGGTCTCCGTTCCCGTTGCGCCGCCACAGCGTGGTCGTGGTCGTCTGACAGTTAGCGCAGCAGGTGCCGGCTCGTCTCGCAGCGGACTGGAAGCAACACAAATAGATCATTTTATAACGTTTCGCCGCGTATTTAGTGGAGGGGGGGACATTTACCGAGAGACGCAGCGCGATCTTATTTCCTTTCACAAAACACGCACAGGGCTGGAGCGTAATATTCAGAAAGAACACTTGCGTGCGGTGGTCCGTCTTAATTACTGCAGTAAATCTAAAGATTCTAAATTGCAATTAATATTAAAATGTGAAATTAAATTGCATATAGGCGACATTTTGCTAGTAGAAGTTCTTTGGTATTTCATAAGGAAACTGCAGATGCTGCACGCTTTAAACAATATTTTGTATTGTTTAATTTTATTATTCATTGGTTAATCAGAGCGTTGCTCTGGCAATTTGGAGTTTTGCTATTGTTTTCTGAGGATCGGGCTCCCATTATGGGTTTTGACTTGGGGTGATTCGGGGCGGCTTGTATCCTGCATTGTATCTTATGCCCTTCGCAGATCAATTATTCACACTTAATAAGAAGCATACAGTGATACAATGCAATACCCCTTAGGCAATGGTAACTTCCATACAACATATTTCATGCCTGCAACTTTGCTGCTGATATAACATCATTGCGCTAATAGTAAATTAAATTATTTTTAAACAAAACCGAACCGGAGCGAATGAAAGTACGCAACAAAAACCTCCAGTAGACACAATATCCTTGGCTAACAGCGCAGAACACAAGTCCATTCATTTTCCCATTCCCTGAATCCCCTCAGCCTTCTTTCTTGACACACAATTGGGTGTTTCGGTGTTTATAATCGCTTTAAACTATATGTCAGTGTTTGGCTATAGAAATTTAAACTCCGTTTGTTGGAGACGGAAACACCAGTGAGTCTGGCTTCCTTATCGGTCCCGGGCAGATATCCGGATAGGAAACAACTGGATGGCCTTTGAACGAGCTCTAAAAACACCCTAGCTGAAAAGTACAAAGCAGGGACCACTGACCCATGGAAAACATAATGGACTTTTCAGAAAACGGGAACGAGTCAGAAGAGAAAGGGAGAAATACATATACGCTAGCCAGTTTGTATCTGCTGAATTATTCCTGACTTACGGCTTTAGTCTGTATATAGTATATATATATACAATGCCGTCACAAAAGCATAAACCTGGCAAAGTATTCAGTGCTTCCTCCTTCCCAAAGACGCACAACCATACAGACTCGATTCGCGTTCTGATGCGTGTTTTAGTCACGGTTGTTTTAATGGCGAACGTACTAATCAGGATATACTTGGCCGCAAGGGTCTATGTTTGGAATCAACGTTGGAAGGAACCATTGGCGGTCCTAGACCAAATTTACGGGGGGTTCAGCACCCTTGAAAAATGGTTTCTCTAAAACCATTTGGCGATTTGTCCCGGATTTTCTTAAACATTTAGTACTCCCAGCAAATTGTATCAAACTGACCCACCCTCTTCTCCGCAAATGTAATCATGGGGGGGGGGCATATTCATGCAGGAGGCTAAGGGTCCTGGTAGGGACCAAATCAGTCCCAAACCTCCCCAAACGCACATGTTACTCCAACAATATTGGCTGAGACATGTCCCTGCTGTCCCAACTGTCCATACGCCCTGGCTTGATCATCTGATGTACTTAATTGTAATTAATGTAATTCATTTCTTAATTGTATTCTATTTATAAAGTTATAAAGTATGACTTCTGTGTGTGTGTGTGTGTGTGTGTGTGTTACTGAGTGTACAGTCAAAGTCAGGCAAAAATCAAACCTTGTCCTCAAAACGACATGTCTGGAAAATCTGTTAAAACTAAAATACTATTATGATACGTATGTATGTAAAATAGCTTTAATTCATAGTTACTTATTGAACATGGAGTAAAACCAGGGGTTTGACATGTTGGATGTACGCATAGTGTAGTAACACCATCACTGCATAGCAGACTTAGGCGACTGTGCGGCGCTGTAACATTTTAGGTAGGCAGGCATGTATCTAACCTACATGTATTTTTCATCTATGTATTGTTCTGTTGCAGTGCCCTGAACTTTATATACAAGAATTAATATATACGCGCACTTTATGGACCAAAGTATTGGGACACCTGGCCATTACAACTGCGGGAACTTTTATGACATCCCACTCTAAATCCATAGGCATCAGTATGCAGCTGGTCCCCCCTTTGCAGCTGTAACAGCTGCCACTCTTCTGCGAAGACTTTCAGCAAGATCATCCAGAAGAGCATTTGTGAGGTCAGGCACTGATGCGGAGGCCTGGCTCTCAGTCTCTGTTCTACTTTACCCCGAAGGTGTTTGATGGGGTTAAGGTCAGGGCTCTGTGCAGGCCAGTCAAGTTTTTCCACACCAAACTATAACTAT
>JAODKL010000088.1:266681-284395 GCA_026780765.1 Petrocephalus schoutedeni
TAGGCTCCGGACCCCCCGCGACCCTGTACAGGATAAGCGGGTTGGAAGATGGATGGATGGATGGATATATATATATATATGTGTGTGTGTGTGTTTTTATTATAATGATGAAAATGAAAAAACTTAAAAAAACAACTTAAAATAAATATTTTCACTTAGATATGGGAATAAATCTTCATTTTCCCCAGTGATGTCATTGATTTACCCAACATGTATATCGAATATGGAAATACAAATCACGAATTATTTTTTCTAATATCTGAACATACTGAAAATTCCAGAAACAACATCAACTAGCTAAATCAACTGAAAATGTTTAACTGATGTGCCCTTCTCGACAATCAGCACCACAGCACATGTAACATTGTGGTTCGAAGTAGTGTACATACTTATTCTAAATCCTTTTTTCTCCTTATAAAAACTATTTTCTCCTGCGTAAAAATGATAACGAAAAAAGCACCAGAACTGGTATCAGTGGCAGTATCAGAAGTAGCAGCACTTATGATAAAAGTAACAATCCCAATAGCAGTAGTATTGTATCAGGTGGTGTAGGAGATCACCAGGGGTGAGTGTGAAATACAATTCCAGGAAGCTGATAGGGAAAATATAACTTTCCTGGAATTGTACTAACAGTCTCTACTTCTGTTCTAATTTGCCCTCTTTCTCGGCGCTGTTTGAAATGTTGTGCTCACCAGTCTGCGTTTGGGTTTGATGAGGGGTCGGTTCTGCCCGTTCATCTTGTGGTAGAGGCCGCAGGCGTTGCAGAGGTAGTGTCCGGTGCCATCCCGCCGCCACAGGGGCGTGGAGGTGGCCCCACAGTTGACACACTCACGACCCTCTGAGCAGAATTCAGGTGCAGGAGGCAAAGGAAATATTTATAAAATTAACATGCAAATGAAACTGAGTCTGTAACAACAGTTTCAGTTTAGTGAAACAGAAAACAACAGAACAGAAATACTTTATATTTATATATACATTTTAATTATAGAACATATGTATGCAAGTACATGCAGCCGTTTCAAGTCTCTGAAAATAAGGCTACGTTAAATAGAGATAATATATATATATATATATATATATATATATATACACACACGCACACACACTAGTGTGTTTCTTTAGTTACCCAACTAACACAATCGTTCAGTGAAATCTTTAAGCAGCCGTTTCAAGTCTCTGAAAATAAGGCTACGTTAAATAGAGAATACGTATAGATGAGGCTGAAAGAATACCAATTTTGGGAGTCAGCAGTTCAGCAGGACAGAGGTTTGAAGAAAAAATTAGATTAACAGGGATGTTTCAGGTGTTTCAGCCGCAATGGGGCCGCTGAATACATCTCAGTGCTCTATGCTGCTGCCATGTGCTGATCACTTGAGAATGAGATTTCATACTTTCTTACTACTTCTGTGCATTTTTTCCAGCCAGGAATGGTAGTGTCGTTGCTTCTGAAATCAGCTTTACTGTGCACTGAGATGTTCGAAGGCGAGGCGTAGTCTTGCAACCTCACAAGAGAAAGCTTATCTGCTTTGCAACTAACCTTTCAACTCACAAACTGATCACAAAAGTAAACATTATTCTGATCACAGAACCACCAAACAGCTTGGCTATGAAATTATGTCCATTTACACATGTTCTCCTCTGTTTGACAACTTCTGCTGTAATGTATAGTTACTATTATCTGTCCAAGTACCTAGTATTTAAACCGCAAAATACACCCAATGTTCAAAGTACACTTTAGAACAGCATCTCATCTCCTGTGTTCCCACCTAATATTTAGTAGTTCCTGCTGCTAGATGCCTACATCCTATCCATTTTAGGTTTCACATTTGAATTTCTACAATGGGTCATGTTGTACCAGTAAGCCAGACATGCATTCACGCATGAAACTAACTAAACTAACTAAAATCTTTGGCTGACTGTTCCATGTTCCTTTCTTCTGTCTCTACCTCAAAAGGTGAATGTTTTGTATTTTTCATCCTTAATTTGGATGTGATGTCACCAGCAGTTTTTTTTATAGTGTTAAGTGATACATGTACTCTTGCATGTGCGTGTGTAAGGAGGATCATTGTCTTGTTCTAAAGACAGTGGCCAGCTTGTTCAATGTTTTGAACATCTGTTTACTACTTTACCACTCTGAACACCTATTCTTCAGCATACATTTGTGCTTTACTCATTTGAAGTCGAACATTTTCACTTTCGAAGTCAAACATTCCCTTCACGTTTGCATTCTTTATGAACCACCTCAATAGTCCAGACAGCGCTGAGTGCACCACGGTCAGAAGTCAGAAGATCCACATGAGAAGCTCTTTCAAGTGCATTACCTGTTTTGGCCAGATGCTCGGGCCCTAAAGTTTGTGGCATATTTATCTAATTTAGTTTTTTTGTTTTAATTGATCATGTATTCAGTAATGGTGGTATTACCATAATGGTCACACGTGTATTTGGATCATAAGTAAACACTAGCTGTTATCCTTTCTGACAAAAGATAATTAAAACTAGAAACAATAACTCTCAAATAATAGTCATAAATACAGTCATAAATTGTTGTACCATTTTCTTAAAGGGGTATTTTAAGTGGATTGTGGGGAGAGATGCTACTTTGCCTTTTAGCTTATTTTCGTTTATTTATTATGCATTTATATTTATTATCATTTATTATTCCTTAAGACGGTAGTACGGAATCCTGCCTTTTCAGGAAGTTTGAAATGTAAAGTGACACTGCAAACGTAATATAACGGCATCAGTGTGAAAATAACGCTTTCAGACCGTGTTGTTATTCACTACATATTACATAATTTGTTCAGTAAATTCTCGTCAAAAAAAAACTAGGGTCGTGATTTATAAGACAGCACGACGCCTTAATGCAATTGCCCAAAGTATTATTTTGTTTGCGTTGCGAAGAAAGGAGGTTCAATGAACGTGTCGTGTCCGGAGCGCCTGCGACTACACACAGGATATGGCAGGCGACGGAGCGTCCTGACTCGAGCTTTTTGAACTACAGCGAACACCCCGCATGTAAGAAAAGGGAAGCGGACGCAAACCAGCACAGAAGACATAAACAAATTAATACTATACATTTTGGACGTCATTTTTTGAAAAACCATTCAGATTATATTGTTTAATGGAACTTGTGGGCCTAAATAATATATTATATAATATATATATTATAAAAAATATAGAAATTATGTTTGCATAAACCCATAATGTATATGCAGTCAACAAAGGTATTCTCAAGTATTTCAAGTGTTAATCGTCAAATAGCGAAAATCACATAATGATAATTATAAAGTAAATACAACCTTTACAATATGAGCAGGTAAGCATGTCGATATTTATACAAAATAAATTCTAATAAAAATTGACACAGTTAATTCAAAGTGAACACTGCTTTGTGCAGGTTCTGGATACTTAATTTAACGCCTGTCTGTTTTATTTTAGTCTTTTATGAGCCATAATTAAATAGTACTTTATTTAAGTTAATCTAAAGATAAACGTCTGAGGTATATGTCTTCATTTCCACTAGGCATATCTTTCTATGGGATCTGCAGCATGCAAAATCCGTACTGTGGTACGGAGTTGACCAAGCAGTGATTGAAAAAATAAACATCACACTGAACAGTATTATTTATATCATTTTTAAAGTTTGTATTTAAATTAAACTCTGTATGCCTGCGTTATCACCAATGTGCTTAGTGCATTATTGTTTAATTAATATTAAATTCGTGTTTTTTGATATTTTGGAGGAAGGCATAAAAATATTTACAAAGTGGCTTAATTTCTGACCATAATTAAATTTGCCACGCGTGTTTCCTTGTGTATTCCCATAGTCGTGGGTCAATTCACTTTCATTTTTCCCCGTACAAACTGAACTGCAAAACAGGCTTTGACGCCGATGTGAACTCGGTAAAAAATGTTTTCTTTGGGAGTACAAACATTTCGCCCTTTTGTTCATATACCGAATTACGGTCATGCAAAATGCCACCCTAAATGCTGGCAGGACAGTAAAAACTGTTTGCGGCTGTGGTTTCTGCAGTTTTCTCTTGCGAAGAACATAACGAGGCTCACCTGAACTCGACCTCGCCTTGGATTTGCACTTTGGTGTGAAGCCGGGGGGTCCGCTGAGCAGGCTGCCGTGATGGAAGAGGCTGCTGCTGTAATCGTGCGGTGCTGGCAGAGGGTAGGCTGGGTAAGTCGGGATGGGGTGGTGTGTGGAGGTAGCCTGGACATTTACTGAAGTCAGGCTGCTGCGTAGCGGACTGCATCCTTCCATTTTCATCCCATCTGATATTGATAGCTGGTACTTGATAGACTCTTTCTCGTCGATCCTAGTGGAAGACGATGATGGCGAAGCAGCTCCTGGATCTGGAGACACGTCCTTAGGGGGAGTCGGGGGAAAACTGTAGAGGCGGTGCGGGCTGGAGTGAGATGCCGAAGTCAAAGATGGTACGGGGGCCGTAGTGGAGCCGCTGCTGCAGGGGAAGCCGGAGCCCGCCGGATGCAGTCCGGTCTTGCCGAAGTGGCTGACCGCCCAAGCGTTTGGATGGTGCGTCGCAGAAAAAGCCGCCTTGCTGCTGTCCAGCCACGGGATGCCCGGACTGTGAAGGAGGTGCGGTCGGCAGACTTGACTCCCTGTGAGGCGAGCTGGAAACACAGTCGCATTATTTCCACAAAGTAATATTGTCCGATATGTTAGAGGAAACGCGAAATGATGCTGTTGTGTTTATAATGTCCGCAGCTCCGAATTCCGAAACGATAAATCAAATAGATCATTTCTCACCTGTTGCTAAAGACTTAAACAACCCCGACATCCAGTTTAAGCAAAAGTGTCCCACAACAAACTATAGACAAAGCAGAAATCGCTTATATAACAAAATGACATATATGTAGGCCTACGAATAGATTCAACACATCTTCAAAACCCGTATTTTAGTAAGACTCCAATATAAATATAATCATAGCATTTTTTCTGGGACCAACGTGCTACTTCGTCGGATCGCTGCAGTACGAATACTGAGAAGTTCAGCGTTTTTAGTTTTGATTTCATATCCGGGAAGTGCCTCTCTCGTTTTATTTTTTCTGTTAAGTCAAACAGACATAGATTAATAACACGTACTTCCTTAACCAATTGCCTGCATTTTATTTGTTGTTTCTTTGCCTTTAAACGTTTCCGGTGGGCAACTGAAGAGTACCCAGGAATTTATTATAGATACAAAACATAAATTCAAAATAAAATAACATTTTCATTAAAATCCATTGGCTATCACTGACATGATGAAAGTTAGCTGTGTATCTCGTCACTTATTAGCCTAGCTGTTGTAATAATTTAAACCATTGTGTTTATTTTTCACTTTCTGTGTGGCATAACAAGTTTTTTTTTCTCTGATAGGAACAAAAACATTTATATTCTGAATTTGGCGCGCCGTATGTTATGTATCGACACGGTGGTCAGTTTCTTAAATAATAATGAAGGAACTAGAGCCTGAATGAACCGGTAACTGATACAAGGGGCCGTTTTCTTAACCACCATCGTATTGCAATCCCCGAAAGCAAAATGCAAAAAGTGTTTTAACTTGAGTTTAAAGGAGACCTCGTGGAATGAGTCATAATTTTACGGGACGTAGACGATTCACTCGTAGGTTTTCTAGTAAGAAAAGACTATCAAAATATCCTGTATAAGTACATTTTTGGAAGATCGTGACTTACCGTGAGCTTGACTGTAAGACACCCTGGTTCGGGAGCTGGGATAATACGGATTTCCTTGCGAATCGAGGTGGTTCAGGAAAACGTCGACCTCGTCCGGTGGCAGTAACTGGGCCATAGGCTCCATGTAGTTGTGTGTCAGTCCGGGATGGTGAGACTCCGTGTGTTGGCCGTTCAGTATAGAGTGATGATGTGACATCCACCTAGACTGGTCGGCGGCTACTTCCATGTCCAAAATAGTTTACTACTAAAAACTGCGATTTTGAAAAATCTCTCCTCCCCCCCAAAAAATACGTGTTCGCTCACTTTTGTAATAGACCTTTCCTGTCGGAAAGGATTTCCGAGTACAAATTTCTTGCCTCGGAGTAACAGTGACAATTAACGTAGTGCTGTGTTTCAAAGCAAAGCCCCGTAGTCTTGTTTTCAGTCTTGGTTAACACCTGTAACAAGACAAAATCAACAGGCTTAAGGAAATCTAAGTGTAAAATCGATGTTCGACTAAAGATAATACGTTTTAGTAGCCTTATATTAAATTCTGTATCAACAATGCAAGCAGTTCTCAACGTCCCGAGGCAACTTGAAGGAGAGAATCAGTCATTCTAGGATCAGAAGACACTTATGTAAGATACTGAGTGAACTCAGTGAGCACATCCGTACAGCTAAAATAAACAAAAAGGCACATCAATACGTGTTTTCTTGCAAATAAAAATACTTACTGAAAACCAGGATGACGTGGAAATATTTTCCAGACTCTGGAATTTTACACGAAAGTCCCCATTAAAAATAGTGAGTACAAATCTCCTAGACTTAAATGTTAAAAAACGTTAAGACTCTGGACTTGTCATATTCGATTAACGGTTTAATTTTGTTTTGCGTGTAGGATAAGTCGATGTTCTCTTTTACGTTGGCTGAGTCTATTAGAGTCATGCAGCTGCCGACACTGTCAGGACTGGCGCCAGTAAATTCCATATCATACGCTAAGGGGCGGGTCCCATGTTCGGCAGTGACCTCTCTCTGGCCAATAGGAACTCGCCCTTTTGGCTATTGGCCGCTACAATCGCGGAACATCCACGCGCTTCAGTCCTTGCCCAAAACAGCAACACAAGGAAAATGAGGTGTGTGATGCTCTGTATAACTGTAGGAGTAGTTTAAACCAACGCGTCAGTCAATACATTTTAAATACCTCAATTCTCTAGACAGTTAAACAGTTTACAGGTTAGCCGAAGTATTACCGGAGCACTTTAAAAGTACTATCCCTATATTATAAAATAATTACTGTTATATTGGAAACATATAGGCCTACATATATACAAATGCACTGAATAATTCTTAATGTAATTAATATTGGTATTATTTTGATGTTTGCAACCTTTCTCATCTGATCCATTAGTAAAGGTTGTAGTTTGATTATTATAAATTGGAGTTTTTCCCCGATATTTGTATTATATAATAATTACAACGTAAAGAGTGTTTTGATGGTAAATGAATCCTAATTTCAAGTGTTAGTTTTTACACATCTAGAAAACCAAATAAAGGAGCTAACACCTTTCGTTTCAGTTTGGGAGGAGATTTTCTCTATAGACGAAGGGGAACCTCATTGTTTCGAGCGTCTAATTGTTTGTAATTGGTGCTCACCACATTCCTCTTATAAAAACATTTTAGTTTACCATTCAGAGCGATCAAACACCACTTTACATCTTAATAGACCGTATCTCTCACTTGGCGGCAAACAGGGCGTGAAGGCTTGTGTGAAAAAGCCGATTGGTAGCCATTGACCAGTTTGTTCATTCTTGCTCACAATTATCTGATGGCAAAACAAGAGAGCCTACCAGGTATGAAGACAGAGTGTCGCCTGTTAACCTGATTACATGTCGCGAGGTAGCGTGTGTCCTGACGACCACTCAATTGATCCTCATCCTTAGACTGTCCTTCTTTCCACTCTAAAATAGCAGCTTGTCCATTACTCATGCCCATGACATTATGCCAAAAAAACTCCCTGTGCTTCAGAGAAAAGCGTCTTGTTTTTGACCCGTTTACGTGTACCGCCTGCTGGTACTTCCAATGGTTCGTATGCAGTCGACTTAGTTGTTTAAACGAATTTTAAAATACCTTATTTTAGTAATCCCGAGGCCATTGGTTGTCTTTTTAACAAAACGCTAACTCGCTTCAATAGCAAATGACTGGGATATATTATTCAGTGAACCTGCCTGTCAGGCCTGGTACGGTTTAATCTACAAGTGGCTGAATGCGCCGAGCTCAACGAGACTTTCGGACTGTTCCGCCCACGTTAGCGAAACTGCGTGCACCCCGCCCCCGACTTACTTTCTCTAATAGGCCCTGAGGTGCAAATTGCACCTAAAGCAGATTCTTTTAAAAAGAAAAAAAAATCTAATACGTAATTATGAAAAACGAACTAATTCGTTTAAGCGGTTTAGTTCATTCGTCCACTGGCACATCCTAATAAAAAATACTGTAATAAAGAAATTTATACCAAGATACAAATTTGCTATGGTCCTTTTTTTAGAATATTTATGAGTTACTTTTTATCATTATCATTTGTTTGCTCGCGTATTTTTGTCATTAATTCTGGTTTCTATTCCATTACTGATGGAGAGATGCATTATTGCCCCAGTTATTAATATTTGACTAAGCTAATTTGCTAATTAAAAATAATGAGCAAGTAGACAAGCAAACGTAAATTATGTATTCACAGTTAGAGCATCCATCCCGAGTTGATGTGGAGCTGATACGGAAATGATTGACGCATGATAATTTGGAGAGCGCAGAGCCCAGACTGGCCGCCGCTTCGACGCCGAGAACTGACGTCACCTCGTTTAACTGATACAAAAACATTAACTTTTAATAATTCAAAACGAGAAATAACGAAAATAATGCTTATTAGTGTTTGGGTCTCGGCAGTGAAAGAATGAAAGAATACAGTTCCCAGAGATTCAAAAAATGTTCTTATTTCATTTTAAATTCACCCAAATCCCGTTCTCATGTTAATAATAAAGCGTGTCTATCGATCTGGTATGAGGAAGGTACAGAATTAATTATATTAACGAAGGCCGTATTTGAATGGACTGGCAAGTTGTATATATTAAAATGAGGGGTTTCACGTATATCTGTTACATATAAGATATATAATATAAGATTTGAGTATTAAGCATAACTTCAACCTAATTCCTAATTTACATTAATTCTCGATGGGAATATAAAATATAGCAAAAATGTTAGTCATTGTTTGCCATAAGAAACAAAACCTTTTCCATTAAGCATTCAACCTGAACGATGCACTCACGGAACCTCCGATCATCTTAATTAATTCTGTGGAGTGCCTTTAAAACCTGATAGGAAGATGCTGCAGGTCAATTTGACTAATTTCTTGTGAGCTGTTTTAGCCTAACCCTAACCCTAACTGATTTTATTTTCGGGCCACAGAAGGTGTATCCAGAGACCTGTATGTGGCAAGAAATCAGGTTATATCAACTTTGCCCGAATATCCGATAGGTGTGGGAGAAATGAATCGCACAGCATCATGGGAATGATGCAGTATTTTATTGTAGGTGCCACGAATTTTCGGGTACCAGCCTCCCATGGCCTGTCACCACACCTGCCCACTTGTTGGTCCACAATGCGGTCAAGACTGGCGCTTTGTGCCAAATCAAACCGTTTTGTTCCTCATGTGTTGAGCATCTCATCTATGCGCTTATCGTAGTGCATGATTATGTCCACTATGTGTTACAAATGGCTTTGACACTATAATTTTCTTCCCAAAGTCTCCCGGTTCCTCCTCGAACATGCAGCAAAATTTCATTCACTAAGATGACGTGTCTTTTATTACTACACAGAACACTTGTTTAAGTGAAGAACTGCTAGACTTTATTATCGTGTCGCCTGTGACTGTCAGTTATTATCCGTAGGAAGTGGGTGGGTCTGTGCGTGAGTGTGCACAGGCAGACAGGCAGCTTTTGCTCACATGAGCTAAAGAGGCATGGCCCGGCCAAACTGCCGCTAAATCATCGCGCAAAACCGTAAAGGAGCAACGATGCGTTCATTCTGCCACGAAGCTGAACGACGACACTCCTGCCCGTCGTCTTTGGTTTTCACAAGCCACAGACAGATAGACAGCATAGCCTATTTCGCCTTACCGCGAAATCAGCTCTTAAAGATTATTCTGTCGTCTCTAGCGAACAGCATACTCTGAATCTCACAGCTATATGCGAATCTCTGGAGGTATATTTATGATTTGCATTCTGTGTTGAAAGGCATATCAGAAATGTAAACCACGTACACGACGGCCTTTTGAAATCCATTTTCATTTCAAAAATTGGTGAAATTCAGAGATAACTTCTGCATTTCAAACTTTAATGCCAACCAATTACGAAAATCACGCAGGATTTTTGTCTTTTCTCTAATATACGCTATAACTTCGCTACAATGTCTATAGGATGGATATTATGCGCTATTCCGACAAAAGGGTACATCCACCCAACCATATTTTACATATATTTAATCGTGAATGATAATATTGTTCAAAGAATTTAAAAGGACAGAACCGGTCAAAAATAACAAAAAACAAAGATTATCTTGACATTACCTTTCACTGCTGTATCCCATGTTATGGTTATCCGAAAAGAACGAATGTCATTGTCATTGTCATTGGTATTCGTTTTACTAGCAGATCATTTAGTTACAGTACTTCAGAAAGCAAGCGAAGTGTCAGGGAGCTCTGTTTTCTCCCCAGGAACCGCCTGGCTCTGGGAAATGATGTCGCGCCGCCCGCCGGTCTCTCGGAGGACTGGTTTTCTTGCTAATTAAATTATAATTACTCTTCTGTTTAATCAGAGTACAGACACATTCTGGTTATTTGTGAAATTAGATTTTCCTTTCAGATTGTAATAGCTAGCCGTTTTCGCATGTTCAAAACTTTAACAGTTCAATCTGTAAAAGAAGCAATAATTTTTTAATTACAGAAACAAAAAAACAGCATCATGCCCAAAATAATTTAAATCAAAGTAAAATCAAGTTAGTTTCTCTAATCGACTTAACGTTTTAAAAAATGAAGTTTATAACAAAGTATAGAAGCGATTACTTTATCACATCATGGAAATGTACGTGTTTTCGTTGAAGTGTTCCTACTGGCGAGCCTACGGTAAGAGCACGTAGAGTAAATCGGAGAAGAAACACCTACATATGTGATGGTTGTTTCTTTGGCACCACTAGTCTCCTTATTCATGTCACGTATATACTAGTTTTTCTGTTCTCCAGCCCATCTCTCTCTCCCCCTCCCGCCCACACGCTGCCTTAGAAAAGTGGGCCTGAATCAACGTGACTGCGTCATATTAGAGTTTACGTGAGCTCGTGTCTTCTTAGTCAATTTGGTACTAACATTGGCCTGAATAAGTTAGAAGAGCTGAGTCGCATTACTCTGTTTAGGTTATCCGAGCTACTGCTGATTCTCCAGCGGGGGATTGGCACAGCTGCTGGAGCCTATACCGGGAGCCCGCTTCGCAAGCTCGGGTGGGGGGCGTCTAGGAAAGCGCGTCTATGTAATGCAGTGGGCTCCGCAGCGAGACAGTCCAAGGTTCCAAGTTAGACAGTACCGAATTCGGGCTGGAATAAGGGATCGAATTGCGGGTTCGTTATAGACGCTGGATTTAATTTAGGACATTTACACCAGAATTTTGGGTAATAGGCCCTACTGCTGCAGCGTTTTTTTTTCAGAACCGCTAAAGGATGCCAAGCGTAAAAATAAATAAGTGTGATTCAGTGATAATGTAAATGTGCTAGTTTACGGTTATTTTGTGTTAGCTGCACGTTTTAGGAGAGCGTCCCATAAATCATGTTTTGATTGTGACACTTTTTCTTATACGTTGATTGTAGAGATTATCTGATTTCAAACGGTTTTATTTAAGTTTTTGCGATCTTTAGGTATATCCCACCAACTTACCTAAACATTTTCTTCTGATGCTTGTAATAATTTCATATCTTTTCCATACTTCCCGCAAAGAGAAGGTGTCGTATTTACATAAAAATATTCTTCAACATCGAACTGTACAGTTTGTCAGAAACTCGAATGCTCATCCTTACCACGAAATACGTCCAACCCTTGTCACAGTGATACGGAGAATTAGGGCTTCAGCCGATTTTTACCTCTCTTTCATAATTATTTTTTTCTGTGCTTGGGACATGGGTGTAAGATGCAATACCCCACGAGCTCCTGCACCTGCAGCGGGTCCGTTCTAGCCCTAGTCTCGTGTCGGAGCTTTTCTGAGGCTTTGCATGTTTAAAACCTTAGCCACAGAAATGAGAGAAAGAACAAGACAACAGAATTAAATAGACTTAAGACGATGCAACCAAAATCTACATTTCAAAACAATTCTCCGTCGGTCGCGATATGTAAGGATAACTTTAGAGTAATACAACATGTTTCGTTTAAAAATAAATCATTACGATTTGGCCCACAGAAGAAACGAGTACATACATTCCAAGTAAACGTTGAGCTTTTAAGAAAATGCACTCATTATTTTAGAGTATTACCACCCAGTAATCAAATCATACGGCCCCGACTGTAGGTACTGCTAAAGTAGTATATGTTGTGTTAAAATGTTGTAGTGACTGTTATTTTGATCTTGTGGGAACGTTTTTTTTCCCACAAAGAGAAACTCAATTTCATAAAACAATCTGTGAATGCAAAAAAAAACTAAAATTGCCAAAGGTCTTGTATTTTATGTGGTTATTTATGATTAAGGTTAGGGTTTAAGGTTGTCATCGCTGGGATTATAGGGTTATGCCCATAGAAATGGAGAGTGCTCACAAAGATAGAGATAAATAATCTCTGTGTGTCTCCGTGTCTGTGTGTTAAATATAAGTATAATTTGCATGATAATGTGTAAAAAAAAAATCGATGTTAGAATAAGCGTCTCTATAACTCGTCTGGCTGTTGGACTGGGGGGCTTGCTGATGTGCGCGCGATAAATCCTTATCAGCGTCTAGCATCCACCTCGACCAAGCCTTTATTACAAAACCTTTATAATTAATGTCCCTGTCTACACCCACCTCTGTCAAATACAGATTCTGATCATTTTTCGTAAGGCTGGGAACTGCATGTTGTGTATAAGAGCAAATAAAAAAATCGATGTTTTGTGTAACAAATTAATCATAATTTCACGTTCTGTGACTTCGCTGTGTTGTCAGTATTACCGATATATACGATCCTCCTATACGGTCCTTCTACCTCAAGAAGTACGTGGGATCCAGTTCCATAGTCACACTCCAACCGCAGTGACCTTCGCGGTTTAGAAAAAAATGCATTTGCAATGCTTATTTGCTTATTACGTGCATGTCTGCTTGGGAGTGCCACCGTAAGAGAAAGGGTGGAATAGTAATAAAAATACCGTCCGGATCCCAGGGTCCTCTTTCTTTTGATTATTGCCGTCCAGGGGTAATTTTTCATTCTTGCTAGCCAATCTTTGTTCTTTGTGGAGTTAATATATAGGCTAATCGTTATCAGTGAGCGGCTGGAGGTGTCGGGAGAATTGGGCCGGTCGGGACAGAAAACTGGCTCCAAAGAGCCGCGGAATAAACGGCGCTCCTTATCTCTCACTCCCAGATTATCGCCGCCTTTTCAAACCCGCACAACAAACATTCAGTGCATCTAATGCATCATTTAGCGGAGGAGATCTCACAGATTGATACAGAAAGATAGGAGATACATTTTTGCACCTTTAACGCACGTGCATGTATAATATATAAGGAAACATTAAGATTGAATATTTGAGTACACACGTATTATTTTGGTTCGCATTTATAAACAAGGATTACTACGAAGCCCCCGAGGGGACACGGTAGGAGAATTTTTATCTTGCAAAACTTATGCGAGATGTCACAATACTTTTGAGTTTCTATTAATAACTACACCGTATCAGTTCAAAATGCAAAGGTTGAGCATCAAACTATGGGGGACAAAGCATACTATATAACTTTCAGATTTTTAACACGCATTCATTAAACACTGCACTGTGTCCATTCACTACAAGTGACTGTAAGCTAGCGACAGCTATTTTGTTTTAGAATTATTCATCTTTTAATCCTGAATGGAATCCGTGCAGTTATTAATGATAACGTAAAAATATCGCGAGATTTCGCAAGATAACGCAAATGTGAGATCTCATGAAAGTATTGCGAGATCTCTCAAAATGACTCATTAATTTTCTTTCTATATTTTTTCATTATTTAGGAACTCTGTAGATTACTGATGTTTCTCTATTTATATATTAATGTAAGTTGTTGTAATTTTCGTAAAACCAAATGTCATTATGAGACAGACCTAACCTTATTGACTGGTTAATAGTATTGGAGTGACAAAATGATTTATAGACGTTTAAAGGCAATATACTGACAGGGGAGTTCATATCCTTTGTATACAGGCCTATCACTTTAGGTATACTGGTTGTTTCAGACCTGTTTCTCGGTTTTTATTAGAGTATTAATAAAATATACGCATGTATAAAATATGAATGTATGCAGATTTAGAGTTAAATTTATAGGAGTAGTAATCTGTAGGGCTCCTTGTTTGCACCAGAACAATATACTCAAAATTGTACTGTGATGCAACACAGGGCTGCCAACTCTCACGCATCTGGCGCGGTACTCAAGCTCGCAGACTCTCACGCAAGGAATCTTACGGCAAATCTATATTATTCAATTATGAGCATATAATTAGCTACCCAGTTAGGGTAGTTTGCAAACCCTACGTAATATTTTTAATAAGACTGTTACATACATGTAAATGTGTTTGCAGACGGGCGAACTGAAAATCTCACGCCAGCAAGCAGCAGCAAGTTAGCACCTCTGTGATAGTACTAAGTATGTAATGTTTCTTTTGCTAAAAACATAAAGTAACAATTCTACTCAAATGCCGGGTACTCATATAATTGAAAACGTAAAATGCATTAAGTGCATTGATATGCCTGTCAGATATAAATTATTGTTGTATTAGTCGTTGGGAAAGAGTCAGATACGTTTGCTTAACAGAAATCTCTAGAGACTATAGCTGGACATCGTCAAAGCAAACGATGCATTAAGAAACAAATTAGAAGCAATTAGGTGGTGTGTTTTAATGTGTGTGTGACTGTGAGCAATTCCTTAAGACCAATACCAAACAGAGATTTTTAAATGAAAACTGGATTGACTTCTATGTTACCTACTGTGATTGTGTTTTTCCGTCCGTCATCTTCTTTGACTATTGTATTTATTGCTGGTTAATTACAGTACGAGAATTGCAATGTGTCTGTTAATTAACTGCCACTCTGTGTGCGCATAACCGTCCTGGGTAATGTGGATTCCTTTCTTTGGCTCTGCTCTTAGATTCCAGTTCAGTGTTCACATTTTCCCGTGTACCACCTTTCCAATACCATGCAAATAAATCCCCTACAGCGTCCACCAGGTTGGATAATTATCCTATCACCGTTAAAAAATGTACGACGGCTGATGTTACTTTAAAAAACAATCTTGATAACATGAGTCAACATATAGGTCTACCATTAAAAAAGTCCAAACTGCGGGCTTCGATTTCGAAAGAGTCTTTATATCTCGTAATACATTAAACCGGTCTAGGCCTGTATATGACTAAATGCACATTTAAAATTTCATTACGTTACTAATGATTTACAAAGTACAATGTATGAAACTAAAGAAGTAATTTAGCAAAGAAGTTTACTTGCATGAAATGTGTACTTTGATATCAAGCTAGACAAAAACAGAAGTTAGAGCTTTGCTCATTTTCAGATCACTTTATAAAAAAAATAGGTATTTATGTTACTATTACGGTGTAGGGATCTGTTGCACGATGAATGAATGCAGGTGTACCGGTTTTTGATTAACTTTGTAAACATGTAGAGGAAAGCATTATCACTTAGCCTACATTCGCTGTGAGTACAGTGCCCATAAAGACGAGATGTTTGCGCTGTTTGCGGTATGTATGCGCGTATACGTGCGTGTCATAAACAGCAAAAACAGGCCCATCTATTTTTCAGAAGGGAAAAGCTTTTTTCGGAAGGGAACATTAGTTGTGACTGACACTTGTGAGAAAATGCTGTATTTTCTAATATATACGAAGTCTCCATTTAATAACAAAGTACGTTCGCCGACCTAGCGGCTGATGGTCGCCAAGGCAACAGAGATAACGGAGCATTAGTTCCCAGATCTTTACCACAGTCCATTATATTCTGGGATTATCCTTTCTCCGAAAAGGTCATACGCAAAGTCATGAAAGTTGGTGTTTTCGTTTCGTTTCAGTTCTCGTGTCCTACAGTTTTGCCTCTCCGCTTACTGTCGTGTATCTGATTTTTATTAATAATCTATCATTTTTTCGTCAAAGGCAAAATACATCCTCATCAACATCAATAGTGAAGCGTGTGATGTGGCAAATCAACGCGCACCGCGAGGGAAGAGTGACATCTAGCGGAAACTAAGCGCACGAGTCAAGTACAGCGCGTGGTCGTGTTTTCTTTGCACTGCATTGATTCGCCCATCAGTGTGACTTTCATAAGAATTCTCCTGCCATGTTCCATAGCTATTCTTTGTTATAATTGCCTCCTGATCTTGAGGGTATTCTTATTTGCCAAATGACAGTACCTTGTACCGCATTCTGTTCGATTTCCTCCATTTTGTCTATTTTTTCTCGTCTTTGTGTAAGCAGATGCGGTGCACTGCAGCCTCAAAAATCTCAAATTCATGACCATATCTCACAATTTTTACTTCTATTTTTCTGTACATCTTTGTAACCAAAAACCCAAATCTACCTATTTGTTGCTAAATCTTCATTCTTCATTACTTATCTTTACTCCATCTTACTCTTTCACTTGTCATTGTTTTTCAACTTTCCTTAAAAGTGTTTTCAGATCTTCATACTCAGCTATAAGTGGGATGTATTCATAATATTGAAGAATTGTTGAAGTTTCTTCAGGAAATCTCGACTCCACAATTCTGTCATATGTTCTGTTTACAAGTTGATTAGACATGGTGTCTGACACACTGATCAATCCTTAACCATTCATTCTCACTATACTATGTGGGTTTTTGTTCTTCTTAAGGACAATAGTTGGACGGGGGGTGGGGGGCTGGAGGTGCCCCCCCCACCCAGGTTGGTAAATTTGACAAGGGATCCCCCTCAGTTGCAAAATATAACCGAGCACCTATCTGCCCCTCGAAAAGTCTCTTCATGGCCCTGGGCATAACTAAATAGATTAGTGTTCCCTCCATAAAGCAGGTGTTGGCATCCTTCCAATGTCTCTGTATAATCCATTCCTTCAATTTTCTCATTTTTCAAACCCCTGGTGTTTTTCCAGTCTTATGTTCTTTAGAAGCTCTGTTCACAATGCGTATAGGAAGCGATGTCACTGTGTGTCAACTGGTAAAGGTCACCAAAGGCAGCACATACGGCATGATACAGGAAGCAGATGTGATGGAGGGATTCTTCCTACCCATTAGACAATTCCCGACCACCTGGAACTGGTGCTATTTGTGTTGTCGGGGCCCTGCAAACACAGCTGTGGCTGACTGCACCTGTGAGCTGACACAGGAAATTGTGAATAGGAAGCAAAGGGCCGTGTAAGGAAGGGGAGAATGCTATTCCACCTTCCTGGTCTCTCTTCCTTACCGCCAGGGGATGAAGCTTCCTGTAAGCATTATGGAGAGGAAAACACGCGGCATGAAGGTATGGAAGGTAAACTCATCATCATCTTCAGCACTAACGATCACATATATGCTTAAAAAAAAGCTTGCCCAGAGATGCATTGCTGTAAAACTTCACTGTATATGCACACAAGGACCATGTGGTTGGATGCAATCAGTGATGGCTGCTGACATTTTTAGTGATGTAAATTGTAGACTGACCCCACCCCCCTACTCCTGGTATGAATTCAGACCTGATAATATACACTCACCTAAAGGATTATTAGGAACACCATACTAATACGGTGTTTGACCCCCTTTCGCCTTCAGAACTG
>JAODKL010000088.1:285653-306819 GCA_026780765.1 Petrocephalus schoutedeni
GTTTGGAGTTTAGGAGATTGTCTTGACCAGGACCACACCCCTAAATGCATTGAAGCAACTGCCATGTGATTGGTTGACTAGATAATTGCATTAATGAGAAATTGAACAGGTGTTCCTAATAATCCTTTAGGTGAGTGTATATTTTAGTGTTGTAGGCACTACACTGGTAACTTGCAACAAGCATAAGTCAACCATTCAAACTAACAAGAAAGTGCCTGTAACATTTAACAAAAACAAATAATTACAAGTCATATGTAAACTAATGAATTCCCATTGAACAGAATTTAAAATTCTTTTTTTACACAGAATCCTCAAGTCATATTCACAGCCTTCAACCGGTCTCAACCAGGTGATAAATTTACACTTCCCCAAATTTACACTTTGTTGTTAGTTCTGTTCTATTCGGCTTATGTAAAATGCAACATTCAGTTCACTGTATTCAATGATGTTAGTGTAGCAGGAAAAATAATCGGTGTGAGAGTTTGGATGGACCCATTTGTCAGTGGGTCTGCAGGCAAGTTCCGTTGTCTATCTGTTTGAGTTTTGCGTAATGGAAGTACAAGTTCATTAAGAATACCAAGCTCAGTGTAAGTGCTCGGACGCTACATTAGCAGGTCACGCAAGAAAACTGCACTCGGCTTTTTAAGACCCCTGAAAAGTACATTTAAGAACTTTTGTCCTAAAATGGCAGTTAAGGATAATTATGGCCTTAATTTTGGTTAAATAAATTTAATCAGTTTAATACCTTAATACCCCATCCATCCTTTTCCCCCCCTCTTCTCCAAACCAGGCATGATGGGCCTTAAACCAATCCTAAGATGCTCAGGGCACACATTCACACTACAGGCAATTTAGAGACATCAGTCCACCTAAAAACAGCTTATATTTGGACTAAGGGAGAAACTTAAAGTACTGAAACTTCTGGTGAGGAAAAAAACTCCATAAAAGAGATTTTGATTTTAAATAACCTCACAGCTCAGATCTTTCGTTTTTTATTTTTTTATTTCAAAATTTCGTACTTTCATTTTCACTTGTTTGAAATTACAAATCCAATTCATTCTGACCACTATAAACACCCACCCCCCAAACATCAATTGAACATGCATGTGGTTGTAACAACTCCCACATTATAGAAATCATGTCATTTAACAAAGGGAAATTAAAAAGTGTATAAAAAAACTGCAGTTGCTGGGAAGGACTGGACTGCAGCCCGGGCTTAAATCTGAAATGCTTACCAAAGCAGAGACGGCAGGGGTGACAGGACGCAGTGCCATCTGGGTGCAGTGAGCTTACACCCATACTGCACATGTCCTGCTGAACCTCCCAATTACTGGGGAGTGCTGACAAAAGATGCAACTACACTGTAAATGCAGGAACTGTCAAAGAGGGTGTTAAATGGAGAACAAAAAAGGATTTAATATTTCCTGACACCCGGAGAGCCTGATGACATGAACAGAGAGACTCCCCCTTATACAAATTCAGAAGTGCCTGTAGGAGATCCCCACATAGGTATGCCAGCGGGATATTAGCCATGGAGGTGGGAGAGGGGTCCCGGTGCCTGCGCGTGCCGGCCTGCTTACAGGGCATCCAGCAGGCCATCAATGCGGGTGACCAGCTCCTGCCTCTTGCCAGCCAGGGCCTTCTCACTCTCGATGTAGGCCTCCTTCTTCACTTTACCGGCCACCAGGCGCTCGGCCTCCTGACAGGAGCGGCAGACCAGCTCCTTCACCTGGCCATCCAGTTTCTGCACCTCCCCCACCTGGCGGGATGGAATTACAGCGCGACTCTTACACCTCACGCATGCATTAACAGGTCCTCAGTCCCACCTATGTACATTCCTCCCCACCTCCCCTGTCTGTCTCGCATGTTCTGATGAAGTCGCAATTCCCCTTTCATTTTCACATGTGCCAGCACATTGTGTTAATGACAAAAATTGAATTGAATTGAATTGAACTGAACTGAATTGAACTGAACTGAATTAGGACAGTTGTGAATGACTATTCATGCTGGGCTTGTGCTGTGATTTATGGCCTGTATTTCCTGTAATACCCTCCAGGTTAGCAGTACCCTAACTGCATTAACAGCTATTGTAAAGATGCATGGAAGCCACTGTTCCAGGAACAGAAAGGCAAAGAGCCGTAATTCTAATCCCACCTTCTCGGCCAGGTCAGAGCCCTCAGCCTTGAGGCGTCCCTGCAAAGCTCCAATGTCAGTGGTTAGGGAGCGGTGCTCCGCCTCCATGGCCTTGCGGGCACTGTTCAGCGTGCCCGTGTCACGCGACTGCTTGTAGCGGTTCACGGCCTCATCCAGGTGACGGTACAAGCCCAGCCGCTTGTTGACCAGCGTGAGCACTTGCTCTGTGATGGAGGCCACCTTCATGCGGACCTCGGCGGCAGGATCCTGGAGGCGGGTGACAGGCGGCGTCGATCGTCAGAGGAGGCACCGGCGGCAGCGGGCGGGCGAAGCGGCACCTCACGAGCTTTACCTTGGTGATGGAGAAGTCCAGTCGAACATAGATGATGACGGTGAAAAACATGATGTAGAAAGCCCCGACTACCAGGAGAGGCTCCTGCAGCATCAAGATCTTGTTGAAGGTGTAGTGAACCTGAAGGAGCAGGATGGAGAGACACCCATTAGGTTCCCAAATAAACCACTGCTGCTCACAAATAAAACACCCGCCTAGTTTGGTTCAGTAACACTTGTACTCTTCGCCATCAGTAAAAGTCCTTGACAGTTTTTGTATATAACAAACCATATACATAAATAAAAATGGCTACAGTGTGCGCAGTACATACAGATGAAATGCATAAGAAGTTAAAAAAATAACCAATGCTACACTGTTCACTTGATGTACCCACTGCACTGCAGTGATATAGGACATGTTTAGATACAGTAATTCTGGCAAAACTGTCAGACAGTAGCCCCCAGCTCCTCCCATTACTTACCACCACGTCCTGGATGTGCTGCTCAACCAGGTTTTCCTTTGTGGCCACCAGCACAGGGCGGCCGAAGGTATCCAAGTAAGTGTAATGCAGCTGGTCGGGCATGCGGTTAATGGGGTAAGGGGTGTCCAAGTGAATGTTCCTGAGGGAAGAGGGGGGCATATCGGCACAGGGAGACCAAAAGGGGGACGGACACATGGACAGAAAGAGTGACGTGCGCTGACCTCGCCCCCTCGGGAAGGATGATTTTAACCGTCAGCTGGTCAATAACCTGGTCGTCGTAAACGTGGTCGACGAGGCGCATCTTCAGCGCGTACTGGTCACCTACGATTGAGAGGAAGCGGAAGACAAGTCGTTGGACAGTAGGCAAGCAAGTCAGCTGGGATTCAACTAGAATCAAGCCAAGTGGTGGTCCTCACACTCACATTAGTACAAAACCAGGAGTTTCACAAATGCAGGGTAACTGCAGCTCAAGAAAAATAGCATCACATAACCAGCTAAAAAGCTACGTGACTTGAGGTAAACAAAACTTTGTCTTCTCACCCAATGTGTAGAGATATTCATAGCTGGGCAAGTTGTAGCCAATGATGTAATGGGTCTTCCAGCCACCAAAAAGTGGGAAGCGAGGCCGCACCTCCACCTCCACAGAATCTTCCAGCACTAGCAGATGGGAGGTGGAGATGTTGCCGATCTCATCGCGGTAGTACACGTCCTGAGCAGAAGCTGGGAGTATGGTCTGGGGAGGAGGAGGGAAAGAGAATTAGGCAGAATCAGTGAAGGAACAGCTGAACCATGAAGCCCAGTGGATTCCACACAAGACCATTCTCCTTTAATGCAAGAGTACCTTGAAGGATTTAACAGAAGAGATGCCGCTGTCAGATTGCCGCTGATAGTCATAGCGCGAGAAAGGCCCCTTAAGGAAGGCCCCCGTATGCCGCAAGTCGATGGTCTCTTCCACTGCAATATTACCCCAGTGAGACACCTCAATGGTGCGGGTGATACTACTGATGGTAAGGAAAGGGGAGTTGTTCTCATAGTGGATTTTCATGGGGTCCTTAATAGTGGAGGAGGTGGTTTGGGATGAGAAGAAAAAAAAAAAAAACACATAAGTACACTGCATTCATATATTGAAAAACACGTGTTTAAAAAGGAAGAGTAACCATTTTTTAAACCAAAGATTTAAGACCCACACAAGATCCTTCAGCTCTTTACGCTCCTTAAGTACCAGTTAATTTCATACACCAATTATTTTCACACACACCATATTATCGAGCAGAGCAACTCATGGCCCATACACAATCTCCCTAAACTACATCTGGGAATAGGCCTGACAGAATGATTATAATATAATATAATAATATAAACTAATATATCTGAAATGGGATATTTAGGTAATAGTGTTAATCCAAAAACTTAAAATATATGACCGGAGGGAACACTTAAAATAACAAGCAAAGAAAACTGATTTTATCAGTCAGCTGAATAATCAACACCAGAGATCTGTATCATGATTCACAAAGCCGGATAACTTGTTGGATTTAAGGAAGCCCAGTTTAAATGTTATTTTCGTCCACTTATATTCAGCTCAGACTACCTTAATTCAGTTCAATGCCAATAAGTAGCTCTTCTTCATAAGGTGTAAGTGTTTTATTAAACTATGATAGGGCTTACTCTACAAGTGTTATAAAATTAACATAAGGCAATTAGATCGTTAATCACAATTATTTGTATGATAATAGTCAACTAAAATTTCATGATTGTGACAGGCCAACCTGAGACAGCACACTGACCTACAGGAAACCCTGGAGCCACAGGCATCATGAGCGACTTGACGGTTACCTGGCTGTATGGAGGAATGTCATGGAAGGGGCCATACTCGATGTTCTCATCACTCTTGCTGGGGTTCGCCAGCTTGGTGTAGCTCTCCACGTTTTTGGAGGCTAGCCGAACACGGGTGGTCTGGCTAGTGGTGGGGTAGGGCGAGTAGAGGTAATGGTTGGCCTGGAACACCACCAGCTGCCGCTCAGCCTGGGTGATGTGCAGGGGGAAGGGCCGGAGCACGTGGCTCAGCACGGTCTCGACCTGCAGCTGCAGCTTGCTGCCTCCTGCCAGCGGAGATGGCAACTGCACTTCAAAGAACATCCCACTAGAAAGAAGTAGGACGAGAATTAAATTCACAAGACATAGCTTGACATTCATTAACAGCCACTTGTTTATCAGATGGTTTTATGAAAAACTAAGTATAACTCAGAAAGCGGAGTCAGCTTATTGCTGCATTAATTGGCGGCAAGAGCCTTGCTCAGGCGCCCCAATGGTGACATCACTTTGCCAACTGTGGGATATACACCGGTAACCCTCTGATCACGGCACACAGACCACGAGCACGTAACCCACAGAGCCCAACGAAAAATCACAAAAACAAAAGGTGCAACTTTTACATACAATACAATATTAAATATTAAGAAACAAATACATTTCCAGGAACATGTCCAGAGTATCACTGGAACAGGTAAAAGGTGTTTAAGCCAAATCATCTGATTAAAATACGTAAGGGAATCAAAAGGGTCAAGCTTTTCACAAAAGCTTCAGCTAAGTCACAAAGTAACTTCACTGTCATCATATGTCCAACCACTACACATGACTAGTGACTGACACAACCTCTCACCTCTGGCCTTTGACTGTGACCTCCTTAAGCTCCAAAAGTCTGTCCTTTTCTTCTTCATCGTTCACCTGAGTCAAAGATCACAAGACACATGCAAGGACCATCCGCAACGCTGTCATTTGCCTCAATTAAGCACTGCCTAAAACGCTGCTGCATCACATGCAGGATAATGCGCACAAAAGCAAAAGTACACGCGCGAAACAAGGTTGTTCGAGATTATTTTACGTTAGGCACACATTCTGGGCCTTTGCGGGATATCAGGCTGCTGCGCGAAAAACGGTGGAGCGGAGCGTCGCAGCGGCGTTCAGCGCGGCCTCGGCGCTTACGTGTCACACCTCTTCCGCGGAAGTGCGAGAGCTGCATGGCACGCTTCCGTGCGATGCCTAATCCTGCACAAATGCTAATAGAATGTTACATGTACTAAAGACAGAGCGGATGTCGTGGCTATCCGTTCATTAAGAGCTGCAATTAGCTTTCTGCCGCGCGCTTTGCGCACCGGGTCCGGCTGACGGGCCCAGCGCCTGTAGGGTACTCACAGACACTCCGATGTAGGCGAGATGAGGGGCCAGATCGGCCTCGAGTGCCAATACAAAGCTGTGCGCTGAGGAGCCTCCCTGGTTAGACAGTAACACCGCGGTGCTGATCTTAGCTAGATGTGTGCTGAGGTCCACCGTGCGCTTCACATCCTCGTTTACAAGGGAGACCTCAGCTCTGACTGTGCTGCAGAACGGCGACAAAACGCACAGCAGGGGCAACAAAGCCTTAAACCAGCCCCGCATTCTGATGCTGAAAACAAAGCTTGACGTTTAAAAAAGAATAAGCTGCAGAAGCAATTGGGATCCGTGAATATTTACTTATTTATAAATGAGTTTGAGAAAAGACAGCACGTATTGAATAGAGCTGTACCGGACGCAGCCGGAGCGATGACGCTTCATTCATTCCTGCTGACGCAGAGGGACGCAAACCAGCGAGAGATGTCGTAAATTCGACAGAAGCACTCCGTTGTCGCAAATTCTTCAGCCTCAAGGCTTTGGGTTATAGTTTTTAACTATAGCACACTTTAGCAGTTTTACAAGACGTTATATGGCGATTTGTGCTGATTAGCAGTATATTTTCTAGGAATCTCAACTCACTAGAGGTGATTTAGGAGCCAGTTCATTTTCCGACGTTTCCGATGCTCACTAGTGTCACCTGCTGGTCAAAAGAGCTTAGAGCATGACACTTTCCGGCACGTTTTACGACGGTACCTGACTAACCTGATCCCGTTACCATTTCTTTTCACGACATCAGGTTAATTTTAAGAAAATGTTATTTTTTCCAGTTCATCTGATACCACTGATTTAGAGTGATATAAACATGAATGCAAAAAAAATAAAAATACGTCAGATCATATTTCATTTCAGGGTGAATCAAATCTATAAGTATACCCAAATTCCATGTTGTTGCATAGCAGCAAGTTCAAAATGGACACATAAACTATTCCTGATATGGGTTATTCATGTAATAGTGTTGATCCAGAACCTGGAAACAGATGACCAGAGTGAGTTCTGAAATCAAACAAAAAGTGAACACTTTAAAATGAGAAGCACTACAATGCAAACAAGTACATGTCCAGTTCATGCAAGGGAGCCAGTATCAGTACAGAAAATTAAAGATAATTAGCTGTTTTATCTAATTTTATGGAAGTACATGGTATGGGGCAGAATGGTGACTCTGAGGCTATGGATTGGTGCCAGCAATTGGAAGGTTCCTAGTTTAAATCCCGCGAATGCCAGGAGTGATTCTACTCCGTTTGGGCCCTTGGGCAAGGCTCTAAAGGGAAAATCTGGGGGTTGGTACTGGGATTGGCACTCCAGCCATTAGAAAAACTTTCTCTCTGCTGCAGCTAGATGTTACATGGGTGTCCCCTTGGCCTGGTCCAGCTGCTCTGGTCCTCAGCAATGAGGATCCTGTGAGTTGGATCACCCTCAAAGAAATGTGCTACATGGCTGTAGTGCCATAACTAATGCTCCCTCACAATACAGGCAATGTGCTGCATAAAAAGGGTTCCAGTCTTCGTCTCAGGTCACTGAGGAGCGTCCATATCTCACAGCCACACAGCAAAACATGGAGCACTAGACTCTAATGAGTCAGAGAACAAGAAACTCAGAGAGGCTACTGAACAAGAGCCATACCTTAGTCGTGACTGAAATACAACATCGACTGTTGTAGGTTATAGCCTACATGAGCAGTGACCCCTAAGCTGTAACTAGATTTTAGAGATGCAACATTTTCTTGATTTGAAACAATTTCAAGGTTTGTTAGCATTTGGACTAGTTAGCTGACTATGTGATGAGCTGTTACCATTAACAAATATGAGTAGCTCACTACTCATTACTACTAACAAACATGTCATATCCTCACATGGCTTCTCATACCGCTGCTATGCGGACGACACTCAACCCATCCTCTCCTTCCCTCCCTCAGACACTCAAGTCTCCACTAAGATTTCTGCATGCCTGGTTAACATCACATCTTGGTTGACGGCACATCAACTAAAACTCAACCCCAGCAAAACAGAACTGCTTTTCATCCCAGCTGACTCATCCCCCCACCAGAACCTTGTGATCTCTCTCGACAACTCACTGATCTGTCCTTCAGTTACTGCTCGCAACCTCGGGGTTACCATGGACAATCACCTGTTCTTTTCCTCACATGCTGCTAATCTTTCTCGCTCTTGTCAGTTTCTCCTGTACAATATCAGAAGGATTTGTCCATTTCTTTCCACACAGGCTACTCAGATATTGCATTGATGTTCAATCCCTCATCATCTCATGCCTTGACTACTGCAACTCACTCCTAGCGGGTCTGCCACTGAATGCCATTCGTCATCTCTAACTGATTCGGAATTCAGCTGCTCAGCTTGTTTTCACCCTCCCCAAGTTCTCCCACACCTCTCCTTTGCTACGCTCCCTCCTCTGGCTTCCCATAGCCGCCCGCATCAGATTCAAAACACTAATGCTCACATACAAAGCGAAAAATGGTCCAGCACCATCCTACCTAAAAAATCTCATCACACTGCACTGCACCACGATCTCTCCAATTGTCCAGCGCTGCCTGACTGGTCCCACCATCTCTCAAGGCACAAGGAAGACATGCATCTAGGCTCTTCTCTGTTCTGGCACCTAGGTGGTGGAATGAACTCCCCCTAGATGTCTGAACAGCTGAGTCATTGAGTGTCTTTAAACTAAAAACCTACCTATTTCAGAAATACCTGGATTAGCACTGAACTCTTTTTCTTTAAAGAAAAAAATACTTGTATTTTCCCAACAGAGTATTAGATGGATGTTACTCATAGCCTGAGTTTTATTGAACCAGTATCAGGAAATATTCATTATGGAGTCTAAAAGCACTTATGTAAGTCTCTCTGGCTAAGGACATCTGCCAAATGCTGTACTGTAAATGTAAATGAGTAGCTAAGGTACAATGTTGAGAGACTTAGCCTATAATTCAATAACAAATATTACTTTTCTCACATGATACTAGTAGTATTTAGTTTTCTCCTTTGCACCATTTCGCCTAAATAATATGCTATGATTTGACATATCGGAACACAAATGTTTCAGATCAGATTTAATACAAATATCACGATCTGCTCCGTCCTGTCCTGTCCAATCTCTGTGAGGGCCTGCAGATGGCGCTGCTGGTCCTCTTGCACCCTCCTTCACTGCCGGGCCTGTAGTATTAACTGGCTATGCCTGTCCCTCGTTATCTTCACATTAGTCGTGTAGGGCTATATAAATGCCTCTCTGTCCTGTGTTCCCCAGTAGTGATAGGAAGTTCGGTTCAATTTCGAGAACTGATTCTACCGAACTGTTCGTTTAAATGAACTGAACGTTCGAATCAAATAATCGGTTGGGGATAGTACATGCTGCTTTTATTGAAACAGCATATTTATTAAAATCCTATTTTTATTCAAATACTGGTCATCTCCGAATCTTGTGTATGAATCTAGTTTACTTCCGGTCCGCACGCATCTGACCGCAAGTTCGTGTTAATTGAAATGAAAAATTATCACGTAAGCAGGCTTTAAATATAAGCAGTCAGCCTCTGAAAGTCGGATAAAATCTCGAACACCTTTTAGCAAACATATAATCTAAAATGCTTTCATTAAAGGATAAAATGAACACCAAAGCCGCAACATCCGGAATACAACTGGCGCTGACCCTAAAGGCTATTGGGATCGGCGCGTTTACTGACGCATTCTCTTAACTTTCTAGTAGACTTTCTGCACAATCAGAATCCGTCACTCTGTGAGTTTTGGGTCTCAAGAGACTTGACGAGAATCCGCTCGATTCTCCAAAATGCGCTGAAATACTGAGAGAATCAGTGAACTGCTTCAGCCGAACGTGCCTTAGTTGATTGCCTAAGTTTCTTAAACAGATTATCTGAATAAATGGTCTGAAACTGAATTCAAACGAGAAAGTATGATGGGAGATATAGGATATTTAATTATAGTAACACAAAGTTTTAATCCTATATATAGGAATATTGCAAACAGGGCCGTAGTCTGGATTTCTGAAATGCCAAGGTCAAAAGTGTTAGCCCTTCCAATGTGTGCCCTGTAATGGATCATGGTTATTGGAGCTGCAGGAAAAATACTGAGGACTTGACCTCAGCGTCCTCAACGGTCGGTGCGGGCATAATTGCAAATAGAAAAAAAATGCGGGTAAATAAGCAGGGACGCTGTCGGGTTTTTATTTTAGTATATCATGGTGTTTTGTAACAAGCCGAATGCGATAGTTGTGTTAAATTACAATTCAACGTTAAATATCTAATGTTAAGTACAATTATTACTGTGAGAACTACTGCTGGTTTTACCCAGGTAAAACTGTAATACGTAACGGTATCCTCCTACTGGGTGACATGGGTTGTATTTAATACTCTAAGTGAATACCGACAGGAATAATTACTGACTCATGGAGGTACTGGAAAAGAGCCCGATCAAGAGTCCCGTCTCTCCACAATTTCACCGCCAGATGGAAGAAGAGCTTTGGCTTCGGTATTATCTCCAAGAGAAGAGACAGTAGAACGAGTCTGAAAAAGCGCTGCGACGCACTTAGGACCGCAGGCTGGGTTCTGTGTAAAAAGCCAGGGCAAGAGACCGTAGCGTGGTTCTGTTTCCAATAATGTGGGCGTGATGACAAAGGCAAATTCAGAACACAGAGTGGAAACAGAGAGGTTTCACTCTCCGTTCAGATAATGCTAAAAATATCAAGCTCAACCCCTGAAACTGACAACCCCTTTCTGACTTACGTTTTGCTGATTTTTACTGAAATAATAAGTTCGGATATGAACATAAATATAAAATGTGTTATTCGGTGCCAGTCCGTGATGTTGTGCACGTCGAGGTAGGGCTTAGCGCGTTATTTCCATGCCGAGCCATTCCCCTTTTCACATCCAATTTCCCGTCAGGCGCGGCGTATTGAGGCATTGAAGGCTGCGCTTCATTAAGCCTTTTTTTGGCTTCGCACACCTGGCAAGGTTCGAGTAAAGGCAACTGTCATGTAGCGAAGCCTTTAAATAGCATTTGACGTGCTATTAACCCTATGTATCTAAAATGGTGCGTCGATCAAAAAGCTGAGATGTACCCGTCATCCCAATGTGCATCTGCAGTACTGTGTGTGTTGTAACACTGATTTCTGCACTTCTTTTTTTAAGGCGTGTGAAAAAGTAAATGACGGTTTGTGTGAAGAGTCTTGTATTTCTGGCCTGCCAGAAGTGACCCACCCCCCCCCCCCCCCCCAAAAAAAAACTCTGCCATCTGCCATGCCAGTAGAACAGGGGCCTAGATAACAGGACAGTAAGTATCGTGGTGAAGATGATGACTTCCCATCAGCACACCTCCTTTAAATGGTGCCTCTGCCAGTAATCATGAAATAAGTAAGTCTGAAGGCTGCTGTTGTACGAGAAACCCAGAGTGCTTTTACTGATGAGATGTCTCATCTTTAAATGGTAATAGCTTTGAGTAAAGGGTCCCTTTAGGTGAAGGCTCCTGCAGCATTGGCAGCATCTGGAACTAATCCAGCTGTTTAGGATAAGGCAGGAGTGGAGTAGGACGGGGGAAGGGGTAGCTGGGGTTGGGCCGGTTTGCCGCTTTGGCCTGGGGGTGTATGTGTCCCTGGCTTCAGCATGGCTGTGATTGCTACCAGCTGGTGGCCCTAACTCACCCTGTGTCAGGGCCCTCCGCTGATGTCAGCCATGAGTATTAAGGGTGGGCAGGAGCAGTGGGGGGGGGGGACAGAGGCGGAGCCTTCGCTGAGCACTGCTCGCTCTAATGCGGCTCTTTCCAGGAAGCGGGCCAAAGGAGGAAGCCAGAGAGGAAAGTCCCAAGAATACCAGCCGCTCTGATGAGCAGGCGCGTGCGCGCACACACACAGGCCCACATGCGGGCACACAGACGCACACACACCGAGGCACTCACACATACGCGCATGCAAGACCCCACAAAGTACAAGTGGGGACGCTTTCGCAGCAGAGTATGCGCAGGTACACATGCAGACAAACAGGAACAGCACACACAAAGAGATGTGAACAGGTGAAATCACAAAGCCAGCTCTCCTGCATATGCCATGTGGCCTGCATCCTGGATGCCCTGCCCAGTCCCCCCCCACCCCCTGCTCCTAAAACCGCTGCACATGGTTTGCACACCCCCCACTACAGTGTCACCCACCTTTACAGAGAGTGATAAGACAGCAGTAACCATGGGAACCAGAGCATCGAGCTGGTTGATTACTCAGTGGTGGGTCTGTCATACTTTCCTCATATCCGTTGGATCTTTCTGAGTCTCCAAAGCACCAATCCCAACTCTGGATTACAAAATTACTGATGGAACTGATTCTGTGCTCCAGACTCCATCTGCTGGTATTTATCTCCTGAGCTTGTAGTCACCTGGTAAGGCCCTGTGTGCTCGACCTGACTGATCATCTGGCTCCTGAGGCCTCCTGGTTTGGAAGCGTTATTATGGTCAGGAGCTCATGATTGCCGGCTGCCCAGCGAGCCAGAAGGGCCGTTTACCAAGCCGGAGCAGAACTGAACCAAAGGGCAGAAAAGAAGGCACATGTTCTGGCTGCTTCTGCCCTTATGGCACCACAAAGTGCAAAGCAGAGGCGGAAGCTCATGCCCTGCCCAGCCACATGTGAGGAGGAAAAATGCCAACGTCAGAGACACGCTGTATGCAAAACTGAGGCACAGCTGGTGCTAGTGCTGTGCATCAGGCAACATGCTTCATGCTACATTACATATATACCAGGAACAGAAAGATGAAGAAGTTTGGCCTCTGATTCCACCAGGAGACATTCTATAATTTAAGGAATATATTTCTGATGCCTGGGGCATCAACCGCGATGTGATTTGCTGGAAGTCATTTCTTAGAAAAGATCCTTTGAACATGTTTTTAAATATGAAAAAAATACACCGGTACTATTTTTTTCCTGCACTAGCCCTCCATGAATCGCCACCTTATTGTGGTGGAGGGGTTTGCGTGCCTCTATGATCCTAGGAGCTATGATGTCAGGGCCAATTGGAAATCGCAGGACAAACCCTGGCATTGACCAGATCCCAAGAGCCCGTAAGCTGGGCTTGAGGAGTTAATTGTCCTCCAGATGTGCAAAATTTCTATAGAAAGAAATGGAGAAACAGACAGCTGATTATCAACACAAAACATACCAATGATTCAATGAGTCCAACACAGTTTGCAGATTTCCCTGCTCAAACATATCTATTACACCTGGGAAATAGTTGATTAAGATGTGCTTGAGCAGGGAAATCTGCAAACTGTGTTGGATTCTGGCCCTCCAGGACTGGAGTTGGGCAGCCCTGAATAAGACGATACTAACCCATGGCCTAGCTCACATTAAAACACTTTTTGGCTTGGGCTGTAAAATCCTGCACAACAAATCAGAGGGATTCCCGGAACCAACAAATTAGAGGATAGTTTTTTAACTTAATCCTCAAGTACGAGAGACACCACCTTACAGTAAGTGTGCCAGTGTTGGTACAGGCCGCGGGGAGCCGGGAGCGTGGGAGGCAGAGAAAAGAGGCGGTAAAGACGGAGAAACTGCAATGGAAAATGGACCGTTATCTTAGCGAGAGAAAAAGTTCAGAGGTGGAGGCTGGCATTTTTCATGAGGATTCTTTAAAATGCAAATGCATAGTATTTTTGTGGGGTCTGGAAACAAACAAAACACCCTGATATTTTGTAGGAAACTCCGCCTGCAACTTGATCAGCCCTTTCTGTAGACATACATGCAGTGGGGCTTCCTGCAGCCTGACTTCTGGTTATGTGATACTGTCTGTATCACTTGTTATAAAATGAACATAATCCATGTCAGGAGGGAGGATATGGTTTGTAAACTACAATTTCAATCAAAAGGACCGTCAAGGAATTTCACTTAAGTGCTGTATTCTTGCTGTGTGCTGATTGGTCAGTCTCCTATAATAATGTGTGCATCACTAATGTTATTGTGACAGCTGGATGAGTCGTTCAATCAAGGAAACAAACCAGTTAAATCAATAGAATAAGTTAACTACTTAGCCAAGCAAAGGGGCCTTTCAGGTTTAAAGCAGTTTGTGAAACCTGAAGTGTCCTCCCTGTCATCAGTCCCTGCTCACCCAAAATTAAACCTACTTTAAGATCTTAGTTAAAATGATTTGAACTACAGCACAGAGACAAAAGTCTGAACCTGCAGCTCGTGAAATAAAACCGGCCACATTAATATCTCAACGGCTGCACTAGATTTCAGCTAGATTTTGTGAATGAGCAGCTTAAATTTTTTTGAGGTTGAGACATTTAAGTTGCATATTTGTATGTTGTTTTCCCTGATGCACAACAGAGCAAATGGGAGATCCAGCCACAGCAATTCACGTGAGTACTCACGTGACTCACCTGTATTTTCTTATGAGGGGCTTTTAATAAAGACAAACTGAGCCTTGTAAAAGTTTTGTAAAATGAAAACAGAATTTAAACTGAATAGTTATTTAAAATAAAACACCATGTCGATTTCATTAACCTGGTGAACACGTATTATGCAGACTATTCTGCTGGGCATTATACAAGTTAATTAATAATATGACTGTGCATTGAGGTATTTGGGTCAGTTATACAGGCATGTGGACGAACCAGTTCTGGTACGGCAGACTTTGCAGTCACAGTAACTAACACCCCACTATAGCACTGACTCCTCTTATTTGCTGGGTGTTCGGGTGAAGGAAACTGGGAAATCCCTGGTGCAGGGGGAATTCCGGAGAATCAAACATGAAAAACGGAAAACACTGGTGTGGATGATAATAAGAAGAAGTCTATGAAATGAATATTGCAAATCTGAATGACTGGAAACCCGTAATATGAAAATAAAATTCCCACATTGCAAGCACCTTTTTCTGTTTCTGCTTATGTTGTTTTAATGTGGTTGGTGGAAGATAAGCTGGAAAAAAATGCTCTTAAGATATGTCAGTCATGTTCCCGTTTGGCCAGCAGATGTCACTGGCTATCCCATTCCTTTCCCATTGTGATTCCTAGCTTTAGTTTGAAGTTTGAAGTTCGAACTTTATTGTCACATACATTGTTATACATGTGCATCATGCAGTGGAATGTAACCTTGAATCATTCCAGAGACTCTGCGTAGATGAAATACGATTTGAGATCCCACACTAAAACTAAAAAGCTAACAAATAAATAGGTATTATAAATAACTTGCCAGGCTCTCCACTCACATGTAGGTTAATTTTAGGCTGGCATTGGAGCTGTCAATGGCCACACAGTTCTACGTATAGAGAGTAAACAGCAGGGGGCTCAAGACGCATCCTTGAGGAACTCAAGTGATAATGGTGATGGTATAAGACACACAGCTGCCCGCTTTAACAACTTGGGGTCCACCTATTAGATAGTCCAGCACCCATTTGCACAGCAGTTTGGCAGTCAGTCTGAGTGAGATTACAGCATTAAAAGCTGAGCTGTAATCAGCAAACAACAGTCTTATATAATTCCCATTCGTACTGTCCACATGAGTGTGGGTGGTGTGCACAATGTGTGATACGGCGCCCTCTGTAGACCTGTTTGGGTGTTATGCAAACTAAAGGGGGTCAATGGAGTTGGAGATGGATGAACAGATGGAGCCTCTTATAAGCCTCTCAAACACCTTCATGATTAGAGATGTTAGTGCAACCGGGCAGTAGTCATTCAGGCTGGAGGGCTTGCTGTGCTTCTGTACTGGGACAATGGTGGATCTTCTGAAGCATACAGGCACAATGGATTGGGCCAGAGACTCATTAAAGATGCGGGTAAAGACATCAGTCAGCTGATCAGCACAGCTTCTCAGAAGGCGACCCGAGATGCCATCAGGACCAGCAGCTTTCCTGGTGCTCACGCCTTTCAGAGCCCTCCACGCATCTCACGCCAACATGGTCATTGCAGCTGCCCCGCTGATGTCATCACAGTCTTTTAGCAGGCCGCTGCTCTCGCTAGCCAAATGACTGAGCTTGCCGCTGTTAGCTTTGAATCGGGCGTAGAACTTATTTATTTAATCAGCGAATGTAGTCGGTACTCAGAGCGGTGCTGCTTTTACTTTTGTAATCTGTGATAGTGCGCAGACCGTGCTATAAAGCGGTGTGAGCCATTACGATGGCAATGTGACTCCACAGACTCCCGATACCGGCATTTGGCCTCTCACTGCACACCGTACGATAGGACTTTGCCTTGTGCAGGGCATTGTCGCCCGTACTAAGACCTTCTTTGTACTCGGCTGTGTAGGCGTTCACTGCATCACGAACAGATCTGTCGACCTACGGCTTCTGGTTAGGAGAAGTCTTAATGGTGGCTGTAGGGATAATCTTGCCTGCTAGTGTGTTAACTTCTGCAAACTCACTGACGTTGTCTGCACCGAGCCGGAGCGATTCCCAGTCCACCTCCTCGAGCGCATCCTGCAGCATGGCTTCTGATTGGGCTGACCGGCACATAACCTACTTGTTCCCGGGGCGACCTGAATTAGCTTTTTTATATATTCTGGGATCAAAAATATGGCCTTGCAATGGCTTTTCCCAAAACCAGGTTGTATAGTTGTCTTGTATCCATGTTTGAACTGAGTGTAGCAGTGATCCGGCATGTAGTTATCTTTCATTACGGATGTCACATGTTGAAAAAAGTTCGGCATGACCCGCCTGAGCTTTGCTTTGTTAAAATCCCCCAGTACAATGAGAGCAGCGTCTGGGTATTTGTGCTGATAGTCACTGAGCACATCATGTAGCTTAGCCAAAACAGCATCTGTATCAGCCTGAGATGGAGTGTAGACGGCTGTAGTGATGACTGATGCAAACTCACGGGGCAGGTAGAAGAAGAAGGTTACGGTCTCCGGTGTTGCGCTGGAACTATACTCTAGCCGTGAGGTTGTCTAGTTTGTTCTCCAGTGATGATGGGGTGCTCAGGAAGGCGTCTGACTAAGGCCACGCCAGTTTGGTTTAGTGTTTGGTTCATTAGTCAATGATTCACACCTCTCCCTAGTTTGGTCTTCATTTCCAGTGTGTACAGGTGCCTACCTGTGCCCTGTTACTCTCTCGGTCATTGTGTGTTTGCTTCCTGTGTGTTGCGAGCAGGTGTTTATGCGTTTCAGACCCCTGTTAGTGTTCTGTACTACTACTTTCTTGGTGTCTCCTTGAGTGTTTGGCTCTAGCCCTTAAGTCTTGATCACTTACCTGTCTTTGTTTTGATGTTTGTTTCCCTCATGGCACGTTTGTAATGTAGCTTGTGTTTAACTCATGATAAAGTTGCCTTGGTTTCTGAAAGCTGTTCTGTGGATCGTCACTCCGTCTCTGTGCCCCCCCCCCTTCATTTCATAGATCCTTTAGTTCTCATTGTCACTTAAAAGTAGATAATATTCTTCTATCTTCCATAACCATTTGCAGGCACATGGGGTGGGCCTAGATCAGGGGTGGGCAATCTTATCTATAAAGGGCTAGTGTGTATGCAGGTTCTTTGGATAACCTTAAGGCCAGCTGTTCAAACCCAGGTGTGAGGACTCTTCAGGCAATCAGTCCTCTATTTAAGGAGCTGCAGCTAAAACCTGCTTACACATAAGCCCTTTCTGGATAATCCAAACATAACATAAGGAACACCTGCTAGGGGGCGCCAAACACACAAAGTTTCCACTCAGAACCCTGAGAGGCCACAATGCATCGTGCTGTCTCTGTGCTGCTCTCTTCAGAGGGTAAGCGAGGGTTGTTATGAGCATGAATGCACCATGATAGTATGCAACTTTCCAACAAAGGTAAGTTGTTGCCGCTAGGTGTTCAATCGGCTCCAGTCTCAACGCTCTTTATTGACTGTATGCAGAGTCCAACAGAGGTGAATCAATGTGAATTTGAATTCTTGACTCACAGAGGAACACAAATCACCAGACGTTTATGGCATTCTCATGAGCATTTATCTTGAATATGTGTATGCTTTGTGTTAATGCTCAGAGGACACATATCTTGGCAATATGGGTCATAGTAAATGAGCAGCCTTACAATAAATGGCTGTTAGAGCTTAAGTAGATCTTAATGCTTCATTCAGATTATGGGTGGAAATGCATACTGCTAACTTCTCCCACAAAAAAACAGATCAAGGCACCTAAAGTCATTTAACCAATCAAAAAGTTATTAGGCTTTGCTAATCCAGACATCTAGCAATATTCATGCTAATTATTAACACAAATGTGCTCATCAAACTCCAGACATTATGACACGATCCTCACACTGGACATTCTTTTAAAACATATCTTGGCCATCTGAAAAATGAATTGCTCTGAAAAGTTTGCAGACCACACAAACAAGCCCTCATTCTCTAAATCTTTTTGCATTGTTTTTGGAGAATCTGAAAAATGAGCATTTCACTGTAAACATTGTTGTGGGGTGGGGTGGTGGGGGGATGTTATCGATCAGAGAGACATTGTGGCACCTGTAACAGGTTAGGGTGACCCGCCCCCTTCTGTTTTGCAGAATCCGTGAGAGGTGAGAGATTTACAGGTGAGATTTAGTGGATGAGGTGACTTGTGCTGAAAGATGGTTGAAAGGGAGGAGTTATTTGATTTATTGATCCCTGTGGGGAAATTCTCTTCTCACCTCCCCCAACCTTGCTCAACCCACATGAGAGCAAGCTTGGCCGTGAAGGGCAGCCAGCTCGTGCGGCGCCCAGGGAGCTGGGGGTTAAGGGCCTTGCTCAAGTGCCCACAGATGTCCCGAGGCTGGCTGTGAACTGGCAATCTTCCAATTACAGGCACAGAGGCTTAACCCACTGAGCCACACTCTGCCCCCATTAATGACAAGTTATGACAAGTATCACACGGTCACTGGTGTCAGGTTTCTATTTAATGCACCCAGAGGTCATCACAGAGAGGATGTTCAGCACCTAGCAACATGGTGTTCTGACAACACCCTCGCTCTCAACACCAAGAAGACCAAAGAGCTCATTCTGGATCACAGAAAAACCAAAGCCGGCAGCACATAAATGGGGCAGAGGGGTAGTGTGTTTCCTGGGCATTCACATCTCTGAGGACCAATAAACACTTCCAGTCTGATTAAAAAGGTGCAGCACTCAGATCGTAATGAGGGCTCTTGGGCCAATTTCTGATATTTATCGGCTTAATAAAGTCTTTTCTTCGATTAGTGGTCTTATTCAGCTCCCGTAGGCTATGTTTTGACATTTTTCTGTGAAATGAGTAACTGTAACAGTAATAAGCAAATCAACAGTGTCAACACTACAGCTATGCATGCTGCTGCTAGAAAACTAGCATTGTTTGGTACTGATAACTCGCTATTGGTGGCTCGCCCCTCGTCAAAACCCGAGGAAGCTATAATGGCCATGCTTCTTACCATGGATCCACTCACAGTTGTGAAGTTGAGGGGCTTGTTCAAAGACAGGGAAGGAACAGAGACCACAGTAGAACAACGGGCAGCATACAATGACTTTACCGGGATCACATGACTGAGAAACACTTATATAGAGGACTAATCAAACATGACAAACAAAACATGACTAACAAGACTAACATGACTAACATGGCTCGGGTATGATTAATTTGGAGTCACGCCTGAGGGAAACAGACACACAGGGCAGGGCTAGACACGACTTTCACATTCCTGACTTTAGGCCTGTTAGAGTATAGTCTTGGAATCATACAGATGAATTGTTTGTTTTCACTTGCTTAAAGGCCTCAGAAGTCTCCAAAGATCAGGCCCATTGAGCAGGCTTCTTGCACTCATGATATATACAATTTATTGTGCACACCCAACCTATCTGTAAACACGATTGTGAGAAGGTATACAGTGCCTATAAAAAGTATTCACCACCTTGGATGTTTTACCATTTTAATGCTTTTATAAATCAATCATGATCAACATAATTTGGCTTTTTTGACAAAAAAAAGACAAAAAACCCCCTTTAATGTCAAAGTGTCATGTCCAGCCCCGCCCTGCATGTCTATTCCCTGTTTTTCCCTCAGGTGTGGCTCTTAATCAGCCACACCTGAGTCTTGTTAGTTTTGCCTCATGTTTCTATCCCCTTGTTAACCAAGCACACCTGCCTTGTGTTTGTTTCTTGATTGGTTCCCTATATTCATTTATCTCAGTTCTGTGATCCCTGTCCGGTCATTCTACAAACTGCTTGTCTCCCGGTTGTCTCCCTGCCTGCAATAAATGCCCCACGAAGGGGTTTTGTCAGACAGACTGCAGTTTGGGTCTTTCCTCCCCCTACACGAAAACTGATTTCTACAAAATAATGACAATGAATAAAAATATGTAACATAAAATAAGTGATTGCATAAATATTCACCCCCTTCAAATCAGTATTTAGTGGATGCACCTTTGGCTGCAATCACAGCACTAAGTCTGTGTGGATAGGTCTCTATCCAGGCTTGCACTTCTGGACACTGCAATTTTACTCCATTCTTCCTTGAAAACTGTTCAAGCTCTGTCAGGTTACGTGGGAATCGGGGTGTGAAGTGACTCCAGCCACAACTCCTCTATCGGATTGAGGTCTGGGCTTTGACTCGGCCACTCCAGAACATCCACCTTGTTGTCTTCAAACCATTTCTCTGTAGCTTTAGTTGTATGCTTAGTCACTGCACTCAGGTGATCTCCATTCCACGAATTGTGAGACTACTAGCATCAATTGGCAGGGCCTTTGTTGAATTAGGTCAGTCACTTTAAAGAGGGTGAATATTCTTGCAATTACTTATTCTATGTTACATATTTTTATTTAACCATCATTATTTTGTAGAAATTAGAAATTGTATTTTTTTTGTCAAAAAAGCCAACCTATGTTGATCATGATTGATTTAAAAGGGTAAAACATCCAAGGGGGTGAATACTTTTTATAGGCACTGTATATGACACGGCATAGTAGATGTCACGGTTGCGGTGCGATCTACGACCCATACTGCAGGCGGTTGAGGTACAAGACGTTTATTCCGACAGGAACACAGGATTCAGGCACAAACGGAGAACCGTGAACCGATGTATGGTGACATACAATCACAAATACATACAACAT
>JAODKL010000088.1:306919-317024 GCA_026780765.1 Petrocephalus schoutedeni
GGGGGGGGGGGGGGGCGGGGGGGGGGGGGGGGTTATTATGTACGGTGTGGCCCTGTGGTACAGGGAATGAACCTTTCATTCCCACCCTCTCTTGATCATAAGTGTGCTTTATATTTATGCTAAGTAAAACCTGGTGTACAACCTTGGGGTGCCTGACTTTGAATTCCTTCTGCTACATTTTGCTGGATGTTTACATTTCAGGTCACAGAAAATTATCATTCTGTTCTAAATGCACGTTAAGTGTCATCACTGGACCAGAAACACTCCTGGTGGTTTAACCTTCCCCCTAAACACTTACTATTGTTAGAATTCTGCAGAAACGAGCTTCTAAGGGAAGGTGGATACATGGCTAATCTGTGTAATATAATATCTAAAAAGGCAAATAAAACCGCTTGTTTTCTGTCGTGCCATCTGAAACTTATTTTTAACCACCCAATACAACTGAAACACAGATCTGATAGCTTTTATTCAATACAAGAATGTCTAAGGCAGACACTTACAGTATACTAGAAATCAGTTTAATTTTCTGTTTAGATAAGCAGGTGAAATATCGTCATTAAAATTGTAGAAATGTATACGCTTGTATCTCAAAAGTAAAATTTTATTGCATAAGCTATAGGCTCCCCACATCCCTGTACTGAGTAAGTGATTATGGAAGCTGGATGGTATAACAGCATAGTACTGAAAATTTATGTTGTTTAGTTAACTTCAGTTAACTATTCAAAACCACATTCCTGCATTCAGTTGGCCATTGTCGCATATACTTCCTGCTGTTTTTGATAGCAAGGTTCCTGGTAAAATATGATATCATAAAAGTTACTTGTAGATTGTGGACCCACAATTACAATTCTGTTAAATCAGAGTCTCCGGTCAGTGGTGTCTTAGTCTCCAGACAGGAAACAGAAACCCTGGCTGAAACAGAGTTAGTCATCATTCGTGTTCACTTTGAGGAGGACAAGACGTTTGAAGCGGAGCAGGAGAACAAGGCTGACTTGTTTGAGGTGTTTGAGTTTTCACAGTGTTGCTCCATTTGAGACTGGTTTTCATACGCACCTTCAAAGAGCAGTTCTCCTAATGCTCCAGTCGGCTAAACAAGATTGGCAAATTCACAACAAATTTTTCACAATGTTCTCTATAAATGGTGCTTTTCACCTGCTGAGTGCTAGAAATATTCTGCAAGCAAGAATATTCTGCAAGCAAGATTTTGATGCACACGCTCCGTGTTCCAATGTATGACCAAGCCATAGGAGATTGTATAGCTGGTCTGATACCTTTGGGAAGTCCTCTTCAGCCTAGAGGAAGAGTAAACTCTCAGTGCCAGAAGGAAACAGATTGTGTTGCTGGCAACACAAGCTAAATTGTATTATTAAATCTTATTTAATCCCATTATCAAACTCAGTTGCATTCTTCACAGCTGCAGGGCGGATTAATCAATTAATTTTTAAAATTTAAAAGAAATAGTTATGTGACTTATCTGAAAAGCTTTCATGAATTCCCATTGTTCCTGATGTAGACAGGAACTAAAATCCCCAAAGTAGTGGCCCTGGTACATATTTTGGCATTGTCACAAGACACTCAGATAATTAGTTGTTGTTAGTTGTCGTTAGAGGCATAGCTAACATACTTCAATATTATCATAACATACTTCAAAGACATGTCATTCCACCAGGACTACAGCTGATTGGGCAGCATTTTACTCTTCGCCAAGATAATGACCCAAAACACACCTCAAAACTGTGCTAAAACTATTGGGGGAAGAAAGAAAGTGGACACCCCAAACGAATGGCCTGGTCTGCCCAGTCTTTAGACCACAATCCCGTAAAACTTGTATGGGACAAACTGGACAGAAGAGGCAAAGTAAAACAAGCCACAAGCACCCTACATCTCTGCTGCAGGAGAGTCGGACAGAGATGCCAGCTGATTTCCTGCTGAAACTTGTTAACCAAATGCCTCATGTTTATGAAGGTGCTATAAGGGCGGATAGAGGCAGATTCAGGAATCCAAGATTTCGAGACACTTTTTGGTTTTCTTAAACCCTGCTTTGACAAGCATTTTGTTTTGTATATTGTGTGTTTTTAAAGTAACTTTCAATTACTTAAATAAATGAAATATATTTAAATAAAGAGAAAAACCTATTTACAATATATCGTAACATGCTCAGGGTGTAATTTTTATGGAGCTTTTTCTTCCAGAAAAATGTAGCTGTTCTGTTTTTTCTTCCTGAGAAATACAAATTATATATTTAAAGTGAAGTTATAATTGCATTAGGTTTGGCCAGGAAAGCTTACTCCCTGCCTTTTTTGTGTCTTGTTGGCTGTTTACAGAATCACACAGTAGTGACTAATAGCAGTAGGTCTACAAACTGAAGTGAAATTAAATTAAACCCTCAAAGAGAAGCTGGATTCAATGTGTTTCATTTGTCTGTTGGTTTCATCATTTGCCTTTTTTCCATTTTTGTCATATTTAAGGGGTTATATTGAATTCACTATAGATACTTCTTAGGTAAAATAATAAAGGTATGCGGGCAACTGCAATTTAAAAAAATTATAATGTACTATTCAAACTGTAAAAATCTGTTTATTATTATGTGCTGTTCATCATTAAGAGAATTCTGGTACTTACCCCTAACCAGGACAAGCTGTTTTTTTTCAACAAAAAAATTTTTCAACAAAAAAATATATAGTAATGAATAACTCCAATCTGTCATGCATCTTTGTGTGAGTGAGATTCTAAGTGTTCTTAAACATTAAACAATTATAATCGATTATAAGAAACTACTAATTGTTAAGTAAATAATTATTGATTTAAATTCTAGTCAATTTAAAAAAAGTATTAAACATCTCATATGAATATCACAAAGATATTTTGATCTAAAATAAAAAAAACACATAAATTAGAAATTAGAAAAACACATGACAAATGAAGACTACCTTTATACTTAATATTTTCATTCCTAATGTGTTTAAATGTTAAACAAGTATTTGAAGTAATACAAGATAATTCCTGCACTTTGTGTGTATATGACAGAAAATTACATGCTGCTGGCTTTGTGCTTTTACAACCTACAGCTGTCACTCCATGATAATGTGCAGCTCCAGCATTAAATAAGTCTGCTGTAATTGAGCATATCGTGTTTGTTCTGGACCCTGGGTCTTCCTGCAGGCCTATCTTGGAGTCTGTGGGTCACGCAGTCTGTGATATGAGCTTGATTAGTCTCCCTTGGGAGGGACCTGAGTCTTTTGTGCATCTGGCCACACAGCAGTTGCTAGTCATTGTGTGCTGTGCTGTGCAGTTGATGTGCAGAATGTGGCACCTTGGGATGAGAACTCCATGTCTGCTTCAATGGCAGTGCTGCTTAAGCACAGGGAGGCTCTGTGCCAGGGCCTGCCCTATGATCTTCACAGTCCCGAGCTGCATAATGTCTCATTTGTGTCGCCTCCCCTGGCTGCATGTTGTATAGCCTGAAGTGCAGCACCGTGAGCACAGAGCACCGATCCGTCAGCTCCTCGTGCAACAAAAATCAGGCCGATCTTTAAAAAAAGAAACTAGGTTTGTACACTGAAAAAGTCTCCTTGGTTGACTCTCGGATCATTTTACAGGCATCTGAGAGCCAATGCGGTGACAGATGTGTAATGAGATCCCAGCTCCTTCTTCATGGAATCTGGCAAATTAACTTAAGAACTAAGAAGGTTCTTCTAATAACCTTCCTCTCCACGGGCCTCTCTCTCTCAGCACTCCAGTAATCCTCTGCTGTCTTCCCAAGGTGACATCTGGGTTAGAACAACATTTGTGACTAAGGGATTTCTGTTCTATTTCAGGTGCCCTTTGTCCATGGCTGGAGGACAAATCTCACTCTGCTGTTGGCTCAGCCGAGACATGCATCTTTATTAGCATTTCAATTAGCTGCCCACAGCCCGCAGAGCCTAATGAAGCAAGTGATGAATCCAGCCATCTAACAGGACCGGATCCACGGCCCGCTCCATGAAAATCTATTGCTGCTTTGATAACTTATCTGTAGTTGAACTCAGGAGCGTTCAGATATATTAAAGACAGAATTTTAATATGTCAAAGTCAGGTTTTAGCATAATGGCTTATTAAAAAATAAAAATGTAAGTGAAACTCCGGTTGCTTCCTATTTCAGAAGAATGAGAAATTCAGAGTATAAACTTTAACTAATCACCTGGGTAGTTATGTCTTTTCCTGGTTTCTTAAATGTCATAATCTTATAACTTTTAATTTGGTAGGACAGAGCTCCTCACCAATGCCCCGGCTGGTTAGTGGACCTCAGCGCGCACTCTCTCTCTCTCTCTGTCTCTCTCTCCGTTTTCTACAGACCTTTGCCAGTTAAAGGTAGGAAGAGATGGCATAGTGACACCGTGGTCCTTTTCAGTTTCTCAGCTTTGATGTTCCTCATTCTTTGAAATTGGGTAGAAACTGAAAAGAAAAAGTCTCACACAAAGGCTGACATAATCTCTTTAATACTGAGTGATACTTTTCTCTTAAAATAGTCCTTTCTGAGGTAGACCATTACAGTTCAAGAACATCATCATTAGACATCAAAAAAGTGACATGAAATAAATACTTTCATGTACAATGTCACAAAATGAGGTAGAAATTGTTACAAAGAATGTACAAGTAACAAGAACAGAGTTACTTAAAAACAGCAATTAAGTACCGCTTTTGTTGGACAGACATTTTCCACCAGTTTAATATATATGTGTCATAAAATGCATGACGGGTGAGGTGATGTATATCATTTGTGGCTGCATGTAATGTAATATTTAAAATGGCATCTACGCAATTTAAGATTTGCCTTTCAGAATTGTCCACAACATGATATGACCCCATGCAGGAGCATTCTGCTGTTTCGCAGTCTAGCTAAGGAACCCCACAGACAACAAGTGAAATACCTGGATCACAGAAGATGGAATGAGATTTAATGGCTGACTTTTTCTCAGGTGGCGTGCTGCAAGCAGTAGTTATCCTAGGACATATCAAGCTGCTTTTTAATTTAATGATATTTCTGTGTATGGTTACTAATGGCATCACATCCTGCCTTTTGCCCTGTGATTCCTGGGATTGGGATTCAGGGTCACTGCCACCCTGCACTGGACAAGCATTTGAAAGCTGGATGGATGGACGATTACATTTGGGTTCACTATATTCAACTGAGTTTTTCATGTTAACTTCCATTGATACTTTTTAGAAATTCTGTACTTGCTGTAAAAATAGTATGTGGAATCTAACAGGACCAACCGTTTGCATAAATACCTTTTTTTTTTCTTTCAAAAAGCACATTTTGGGTACAAAGAATGGAACTGCTTCTACATGTCTAAACAAACCTTGTTCGTTCAGCCACGCTTTGCGAACAACTGTGTAGGTACTTGTTTCTCTGTCTGTATTTCCTGTCTTCCCCCAAGCAGGGATCAATACATGCAGCAGGGGTCGTTCCGATTGACCTGGCTGTATGGCATGACTGAAGCCACCAGCTGGACTCAAGCGGCTGAATGGTAATATAAGGTTACTGGACATCAATCAGAGTAGCCCCATTCCATTAGGCCTGTTGTAGTCAGGAGGGCCATGGCTCCACTGCACAGCAAGGTGCAAATGTGGCTGTGGGAAGCTGGGGGAAGGGAGACCTGCATCTGTACGGCAACAACAATAACAAATAAAGAATAAAAAAAATCCACTGGAGCCAAATTCCACGAATAACACCAGAGAGACGGAGACGTGCCGATGCGTCATTTGGGACTGAGCCGGAAAGGAAGAATCGGAGAAAAATGTTTTCATTACTCTCTATCAGTCCAGAATGAAAACAACAATAATAGGTGAAGAGAATGGATAATTTATAGGCGTCAGGGGAGTATGTTATGTATCCCAGTTATTTTCTGGTGAAGCGCTTAAGAGTTTGGGTGGTGCTAGATTTGGTTCAGTGCGCTTTTTTTTATCACACTGACACTGTGATGAAGGAGCTTTATGTTCAAGTACAAAAAAAAAACAACTACAACAATAATAAAATCCCCGTTGTAGACCTAACCCCTTGCCATTAGCCTTTTTCATTCATACATATAAACAGGCATTCTGCACTTTTCAGTTTGTCCAACAAAATTGGCCTCTTTTTGTCTATTGAACACTTAATGAAAACCATTGTCACCTTAACAAAATCTACAATAAAACAAGAGAGACATGGAAAAAAATATATTTTTTTGTGTAATAAAAAAAAATGATTTATGGCATCAAATATCACTTGAAAAAATACCTGAATTACATTCAATGTTAAATCTTGGTAGCAACTTCAAGTGTTTCCTGTGAAGGTGCAAGCAGAGTGTGTGCATGCTGGCTTGTGACACCTCACTGTTCACTGTCCACAAATCACGCTACTAAGACCCTACAGTAACATACATTCTTTCATTCAGAGGTAAATTCTTCCTGAGTATTTGAAACAAAACTACATATATTTTCTTAAAGCAAAAATAAACTAAACAAAAAACATTTACTCAAAAGACATTACAAGTCTTTCTTTAAGGTTTTAAGAAGCTTTGTCAGTAAAAAAAAAATAATAACTATACTGGTTCGTAAACTGACTGCAGGTTCCCGTTAACAAAGTTAACTTAACCTTTGGAGTAGGCCGGAGCCATGGAAGCTCAGCCAGGTGGGAAAAGCCAGTCATTTCTCAGCAAGGGCGGTATCAATGCGGTGACACTCTCTCTGATTTTGGGCCACATGTAATTTTAGCACCTGAGTCAGACCAGTCCAGCCAGAGTGATGACATTAGCATCAGTCAGCGAATTTCAGTCCTTCAGACCAGTGAACTGGAGGACAGAACTGGGAGACCGTGCTAGAATTTCATAGTGGAAGCAATAACATTATTATTTTTTTTTTTTTGGTTTTAAGCGACACAATTCTTATGGCTGGTTACCTTACATTCTATGGCCGTTTTAACAGTAAACCACTGGTTAACCCTAAAGCCCAACACACTGCCGTGTTGTGGAGAAGACCAGTAATAAATACAATCCTGAGAAGAGACCCCAGCCCCAAAACCCAGCTCTTCAATAAAGGTTTGTCTTTTGGCTCTTTGGAGAAAAACTTGTATATACATATAATGAAAACCATTTTCCTTATATTAATCAGATAATATTAAATCTTATGCTTCCACCCCAGTCCTAATTTTTTTCCATCCCCTTATTTTTGGCTGCAAGATAAGTACTTGGTTCAAAAAAAGACCCCCAATGGATACTTCTCTAAGGGAACGATATTGTGGACTGCAGTCCACTTCACACTTCAGTGGCTGGGGGTCTTACTCCACTCCACATACAGGTCCAGCTCTTTGGGTGTGGCGTTGGGCCGCACCTTGCAGAAGGCATTCTCAAAGTCCTTGAAAGCTGGGGGTGCGAGGGGTGCGGGCAGCCCGTGGAGAGGCGGTGGGGGGGGGGCGGAGGAGGAGGCCTGCTGGCAGAGCTGTAGCAACTCACGGACAGAGAAGCCGTCGGTGCGTTGGAGCAGGGTGGCCAGCTCGCGCTCGCTCAGACAGCAGCCCTGCGGCGCCAGGGCCTGCAGCAGCACCTGCCTGCGCACGCCCATGTCCGGAAGGGACACGTAGTAGCGCTTGGAGAAGAGGCGGTGTACGCTCTCATCCAGGAGGTCAGGCCTGCGGGTGGTGCACACCACCACCAGCAGGCCGCCGCTGCCCAGCTGCGTCGTCTCCAGATAGGACAGGAGCTGGCGCCGCAGGCCTTCCTCCGCCAGCACCTCCGGCTCGCTGAGGAGCACCACGCAGGGCTGCCGCGCGCCCGCCACCAGGAAGAGCGTGTGCAGCACCTTCTCGGCCTCGGCCTTCCACTTGGAGGCGAGCGCGGCCCCGCTCAGCCGGAAGAAGGCGGCCCCGAGCTGCGAGGCCAGGCAGCGGGCCAGCGTGCTTTTGCCTCCGCCTTTCGGGCCGAACAGCAGGATGGTCCGGGGCGGGCGGCCGGCGCTGCCCGGCCGCAGCACGGGCCACAGCAGCTCTTCCTCCAGCGCGGCCTTCGTGTGGGCGTGGCCAAGTAGCTCCCCCCAGGGCAGTGCGGGGCTGCTGTCCTGCAGCTCCCCGGTGACCAGCTCCAGCAGCCTGGAGTCTGCTCCCTTCAGCTGCTCCTCCGAGGGCAGCTTCAGGGTGAGCCGGTGCTGTGGGAACCCGGGATCCCCTCCCCCGGTCTCGCCGTTCATCCCTGTCGTGGGGCTGTACTCCCCCGCCCCGCCATATGACGGAGACACCAGGGGTTTCAGTCCGCTGAATTTGCCGACCTCGTCTTGCCCCAGGCCCGGCTGCGAGGACGGTTTGCTGGGCTTGTAGGCCTGGGGGTCCGTGCTGGCTGTGCTGAACCCGTTGCCACGGCACTCGCCCTTGTCACTGACGCTGTAAGGCGAGGTGCCGCCTGACTTCGCGTGGTCGTACCCGTACTTCCTGTACCGCGAGCTGTCAGCGTCATCTTCCTCCACTGTCATCTCGAAGGCTTTTCTTTTCAGCGCCCCCCCGGGTTCAGAGACACCCAGGTTATGACTCTGGTAGCCATAGCTGCCCCCCACCACAGTTGGACGTGATGGTAAGGGGGTGGGTGCAGCCAGTCCTGACGTGAGGTAGGAGGCGGGGGGGTTAGGGTAGCCTGGCGTCATGGCAGACTGGTGGGAGTAGTTATAGACGGGACCGGGTGGGGTGTAACTGGGCACCAGGGCAGCTGAAGGCTGCAGAGTGTGCAGGGATGCTGGGGGAAGTGCTGTGCCGGGCTGGGGGCAGTACCCGGAGGAGAGGTAGGTGCCATTGTAGCCAGGGGGACCACCACAGGAGCTGCCAGCGCTGTAACCTGCCTCTGAGAGATTGCTGCTCAGCACCGGGCCACTGCCTGCACCATTCAAGCCTGCAGATGTGGTCATGGCCTTAGGTCCCGGCAGGCCTTCCGCTCCAGAGTAGGCCTCGGCACTGTGTGTCACACACCATGGCTCCAGTTCGCTCTTCTGTCCGCTTAGGCTCCCGAAGGCCCCGGGCTCAGGGTAGGTCCCCGCCACGGGCCGGTCGTACGGCGAGTCCAGTACTCCGGAGTACTTCTCCGCGTAGCGCTTCAGGAGGTTGGAAGCGGTGAGGGCGGAGATGTCGTCGTTGGCCCAGGCGTAGCTGTAACTGCGGCGCCCGTTGGGGTACAGCTCGGATTTGTGGGCCGGGGAGGGCGTGGTGGAGGAAACGTCCAGGTGCTGCTCGGGCCACTGGCTGAGGGGCTGGGCATGCTCTGGGCTCCAGTGCATCTTCAACAAGCCTGCAGGGTAAAAGACGGAGAGGCCGTTACGGTTGGGTTGCAGTCAATGTCCAAGGGAACTTATCCTCAAGCCGAGGACTTAAATTTGCAGAAAGCAAATTCGCTTCTGAGTAAACCTTCTTTTATTATGACTTTGTTTTCCAAGATTCTGTTCCCTTTTGCCACCGTTTATGCAGTACTGGGGTGCATTGAGCTGGAAGCGTATCACAGGGTGCATCGCTGGAAATCTGGAATCCCACAGAGCACAACGAAGCTGTAACCCTCCCCTCTACTGAAAGTCTCTTAGGATAAAAGCATCAGATAAATGAAAAAATGAAAATCTCATTCCCCTAACTGCATGTCTTTGGACTGTGGGAGGAAACTGAAGGAAGACTGCACAGATCTTATTTCTTTTTTTTTTCGCCAACTTTTCAAAAACTCACATTCTTTGATTTTTGGGGTAGCAATGAGCTTATTAATTATTCAGGAAGAGGATTACTCAACTGCATCCCTTAGAAAACAAAGCTGTAAAACTCTGCAGAAGAACGGCTACGCTAACACGCAGGCCAGTTGCTGGGCTGTACAGTGCCACCCCAGCGGACCTGGGATTAGACGTGGTCCCCTTTAATAGTGAGAGTGTTGCACCATCCCATCGCCCGCCTGTGCACCTCTCCCCAAGGACCTATTGTTGTCATGCTGTGCATGTTTCACTGAAATCCCATCCATAGCAACACCCCCCAGCGCACACACCCTCCAGCCCCCTCTACAATCTCATTCTCTAAAAACCTCAGAGGCCTGCTGGGGTGGAGCGAGGGTATAGAGGCTCTGAGGGTGGGGTGTGG
>JAODKL010000088.1:317124-345349 GCA_026780765.1 Petrocephalus schoutedeni
GGGGGGGGTTGGCTAGATGGAACAGAATAGCGCGCCATTCATTTGCAGCTTCTTGAAAAACATTAAGAGATTGGCGACATCTTCCCTACTTGCCCATCTCCCGAATGGCAGCCCAGCAATTATTCCTACTGAAGTAGCTTATTGAAAGGGCTTTTTATCTTTATTTACATCCTCCAAAACACAAAAGTAAATAAAAAAGAACTTTAACATTTAAAATTTGCAGCTATATACAATGAGTATTGAAAACGTAAACACTTACACATAGGTAAAATTGTAATGGAATAATCAGATTATAACTTTATCGACAGTGTGCTCAGTCATTTATACATCTATCTAACCGCTTATCCTAGCCCGGGTTGCCAGCCGCTTTCTTAATACTGAGGGAATTTTCAGTCTTGAAAAATGGTCGTTGTGGCCGTCATGTTACCAGCAGGTGGTTTATTGCAGAGAACGTCTGCTGTGTAACATATGTGCTGTGGTTTGGAGAGAAAATAGGTAGCTTCTTATTGTGTTACCAGTTCCTAAAATGATACTGGGAACTGCAAACAGCTTTAGACAGCAGCTGGTTTTTTTATGGAAACAGGAAGGTTTTTGCTGCATAGTGTCCATAAGAAAAGAAAGGGGCTTCTTTTGCGGAGAATAAAGCAGTTATTCACTTCCTGAGTCACCAGTGTGGGTGTTGCAAGCCCCCCCTGGCTCTGGAAACAGCCATTTCATAGGGATTTTCTAACTGCTCTTTGCTGAGGCATTAGCTGGACATTCCAGGCATAGCAGGGTATTATTAAACTGTCCCAATTCAGCCTGGGGTGAGGGTAACAGCCGCCACAAAGGCCAGAATGAGGGGAAAGCAGCATTGGTCTTGTAGTTTGCTCCCTCTGAGGAGGAACATGGAGGTGCCTGTGGTGTCAGGACTATTTAAACTAAAAGTCCTGTACCATATAAGGCCTTATCTTTCCGCCCTCTCTCGTCTGCTTTGCTCACTCCGTGCCCCCCCCCCCCACGCCCCCGCCTCTCTCCCTCTGTTGACGAATGTCCCGCTTCCATGTATGCATTTGGATTATGCCTGCTGCTCTTCGATAAGACAGCACCTCCAGATGGCCCCTGAATTAGCTCTTCACCCCTTCATATTCAAATCCAGTTCTCCCAGTTCCCAGAGTGTTAACATGTTTGTGGACCTCGTCACCTTCACCACAAACACGCCGACGGCCTCAAGCGCCCATGGCGTTCGCCTGGCGCCACATTTCTGGTTGGATGGGCCTCGCTTCCGAGGCTAAAATTTGGAATACGGGGCCGAGCAGAACAGCTGAAGGCTGAAGGGGACCTACATGTGACAGAGATGGATGGGTGCCCAGGGGCTGGACATAAAAACTGCGAGTGAGCAGCAGGAGAGGGGCCACTGTGCATGTGGCAGAAACAGGCAGTAGGGGAGGCAGGCCTGCGATGCTGGAGGCTGCAATCTAACAAAACCAAGCACCACTGCTCCCTCAAGCATGACATACTTTAATTGTGGGGTTATTTTCAGGGGCTGGCTTGACCAAGGACCAATGGAAGCCAGTTTACGAGCGAAAATGGATCTTTTTTTTTCCCTCATGACAAAGACAGGAACACAATGCATTATTTGTACAAATGTATTCAAATTTATAAACAAGCCTCGGTACTGTGCATTTTTTTGTTTCCAAATTCAAAGACTGGCAATGTCAGCAATGTAGAAATACAGTTCTATTACTAATCTGTCCAGAAAAGGATTTGACTCTAATTGGAAAATTTATTCTAAAACCGAAATCTTTTCCATGCATTGTTTTTCGCTGTCCTTGAATTATCAACTCTTATCATTTGTTGAAATAATGTGTATGATAGGTCTGTTGTCAACGTATTACACCAGCAATTTATTTTTACACCGGTGATTTATTTTTAAAACTTATTAGGAATATGAATTTAATGTTCAAATCTTGATCAGAGTTGAAAGCTGTAGCTCACTCATCTTTCCTTACAGACCACTCTTACATGCTGGGAAAAATTTATTTAGAAGACATAATGCATACTATTAGAAATGACAGCAACCGTGAAGATGTACACCCTAGGCGAAGTGGGTTTGCTGTGTGTTATTCCTTGAACTGTCTTACCACCCAGTGGTCAGTGCCCACAGATGGCAAATATCAGCTTGTTTTAGTAAAATCAAAGTCCCTGAAAAACAACAGGACAAACTCTGTCATGGGCCTTTGTCTTCTCTGCCTGCCATTGTATTTTTTGCTCCATGAAGGAGAATCTGAGATCTCTGAGCAGTTTAGTGGGCAGTCAGGCTGGGTTATGGAGAGTGGGGTGGGCCTGGACGTCTTTTTGGGCGTGACTGCATGCGTGCTGTCCCAGGCCGGCGGAGGGACAGATGTTCTTCGCTGAGGAGCTGTCTCCATGAGTGGCCATGAGAAATGGCTGTCCAGCAGCCGTCCCTTCTCTCCCATTGTCCCCAGCGGACCTGAGACAAAGCTGAAGGGATCCTATTGTTGAGAGGCTCCCTAATTATGGAAATCTTGTTAATCTATTCAGCAGCATTCCTCTGAGAGCTTTCACCCCGTCCGGAGACTATGGAAGGATTTGCCCGTGTTGTGTGTTTGTGTTACACATTGGCTGCATGATTGAGACCCTTCCATGTCCCTGAGGGGAAGTCATAAGCCCTTTAATGTACGTATGCATGTGCATCATCTACAAATAGTTGTAGTGATCTGCACCTAACTCAGGAAGGAATTACAAAGGAAGGCCCTGGAGAAGCCTAAAATCCGGCAGGGGCTCTGTGAACTTGCACGCTGGTAGCCATCAGCTCGATCAGCAGAAAGTTATTACTGGTTCTGTCTCTCGACTCCTGTTTGATTTGGTTACTGTGTGTTTGAATGCATTCAAACAAGCCTGACCCATCGGTGTAAAGTCACAACACAGGCCGGGGCGAGAATAAAGACTTATACATTAAAGAGCGCTTGTTTGGGAGGGCTGGGCAGGATGGGGGGGGGGTGGTCCTGAAACTGGAGACCTGCAGGAAGTGAACAGGAGGGACTACCCCGTTTTGCTACTCCCCAAGGGATCCCAGTCCGCTCCCTGCACCTTTGTTTTCCTTCTTGGAGGAGCAGAAGTCTGCGAGGATGCAGAATGCCTTCTGGATCAGCCAGCTATTAAAAGGAGGCAGATTGTCTGGAGGCTACTTATAAAGAACAACTGGATCAATCCAATCAGGAGATGGGGTCTTTGAAGTAAGCATGTTCAGTGAAGGCAATCACACCCCTCAGTGCCCAACTCGCATGACCTCACATCCAGTGTTAAAACACACCACCCTATAAAAGTGCTTTGTTTAGCCGGACTGTTCCTAATTATGCAATTGGCTGGAGAAGTCAGATCGTCTGGTTTTTCTGTGTTAATTTCTCCCCTAGTGCTTCCAAGGCAACAAAATGTTGAGCACTGTTGACACTGTCACCAGTGAACTATGACAAAACACAGACTGAGTTCTTGGTATCTCTGTTTTGCACAGCTTGCCACAGAGTTAGCAAGTTGACCAGCATAGAATGACAATGCCCTTTTGCCATAATGCAGTGCCTCCCAACCTGGTCTTCAGGGGCCTGCAGACAATCCATGTTTTTTTCTCTACCGAGGGCTGGGAGGGAGCAAAAACATGGACCGTCTGTAGGTCCCCAAGGATCGGATTGGGTAACACTGCCATAATGTACCAGGAAGATGTCTGCTGAGAACATAATCTCAAGAAGGTGACGTTCTCATAATTCTCGTCCCCTGACTTCTAGTATTGAATGGATGGTTTTCATCTGAAAGGTCGTCATCGCCTTTGTCGCTCCAGCTAATTTTCTTCAGTGCCTGTCAGCAGTGGAGGCAGTGAGGTAATTAAGCTCCCATTACGTGGATGAAGACAGGCTGGGGGGTCGAGGCGGGGAGGGGGTTGGGGGGCAAACAGGATTGAAGAGCTGCAGAAGATTGGTTTGGAATGAAAATGCCACAGTGGATTACGTCAGCCCTTCATCACTTTTACTGAAATTCCTATAAACGGGCTTTTTAAATGCCTGCAAGACACATACCAAACAAGACAGTGCTCAAGGTTGGATACTGTAATTTTCAATAAACAGCAAACAATCTGCAGACTTTCACTGATCCTGGTGTGGGAGCTTTCCAGTGAATCAAGGTGATGATGACCCAACTGAAATTTATATCCCAAACTGTATTTTCTGTGCTTCCCTCTCTCAGACTGTCAGTTGTCACAAACAGGTACTTAAAATGAGAACTAATTAGTCAATAAGTTGGCAATTGAATACTGTATTTTAAGATCTATTTACAAAGCATTCTGGCCTGTGACTTTTCATAGCACTATGAAGACAACACTCCTACCAGGGCTAAGGCAGATTGATCAGGTCGCTGACTAGAAGCCTGAAGGCTTTATTTGTGCTCTAATTAATCACTGCCATAGCACCAGGATAATCTGGCTGTTATTCAGATTATTGGCTGATTTGTATTCATTAAACAAACATGGGATCAATATATGATAGAAACAAGAACATAAACAGGGATTGTTGTGTTAAAGCAACAGTCCAACACAGCAGAGTGGCTTTGCTTTGAGAACATCACCTTCATAAGTTTAATTCATTGTGCTTTACTTTTCGATATGAAAAAATAAATATACAATATATGTAGCCACTTTGCTAGGTACAGCTAGCAAATACTGCGTAGGAACCATTTTGCCTCTAAAAGCACCTCATGTGTAGATGAGCATTCAGAGAAGGCATGCTTTTGTTTTTGCTCTGTAATACAATGGTTCTCTTCACTCTCTTCTGACTACTCTCCCAATAAGGTGTTTGTGGCCACAGAAAGGACTGGAGGTTTTTTTTTTATTTATTTATCACACCATTCCTTATAGAATGTAGACACTGTGGTGTGTGAAAATCTCAGAAAGGTGGCTGTTTCTGACGTTCTGGAACCACCACGCTCAAAATCACTCAGATTGGGCGTCTTAGCTATTTTAATGCTTTCTCAAATGGTAAGTGAACTTCTCAGCCCTGTTTGTGTGCTGCATGTATCTAGTTACAATTACACAAATTGCTGTTTTGAGCAGTAGATCATCTTCCATGTTATTATGAGTACTAGGTATACAGCTAGACACACAAAGTTACAGATGGCACATTTCTGGAGTATCTGCATGTTCTGCAGGCCTGTTGCAGGCATCTAAAGTGTTTACTCTTATGGAAGTGTGGTTTCAGCAGTGAGTGAGCTAGATCTGTTATGTTCACAATGTAGAGTAAGGGAATGTGTTCGAAGGACGTCTGGCATTTAGTCTAAGATGCCTTAGCTCTGCAAATCTCCGTTTGAGGGTAAAAGAACTATGGTCACTGTAAGAAAAGCCGCCATTATCACGAGGCTATTAACACACTGAAGGATTTAAACCTTCCGGCTTTCCAAGGCACCTCATGGAAAGCCACTCAAGGTCACATTTTGAACAGACAATGCCTATACTTCTACACTACTATTCTACTATACGTCTATACTACTATACAGACAATATACTACTACTACTACTACTACTACTACTACTACTATTACTTCTATACTACTATACTTCTATACTACTATACGGACAATGCCTATACTTCGACAACAGCATTGCTCATTTACAAACCAGGCATTATTCAGCAACACAGGAGACATGCTAAATTGACAACAGCATCCCAGAAGCATGGTTTATCACAGGGCGGGACATCAGCTGGTCTCGTTGGCTGTCTCTCACCTTACAGAAGAAACCCAAAACTGTCCTAACTAGATATTTATTTGCCGTCTCGCTTCAGAGTGTACTCAGCTACAGTATTAGCAGCACAGTTTCCATCAGTAGATGATTACCCGGGATGCTAGGACCGGAGGCCCTTCACGTTGCATTTAAAACAGCTCTAACTTTATTCTAACATCGTTTAGCCATTCCAGTTAAAAAAAAAAAACTTGCAATTTAAGCTATTTATACGGTTGAGCAGCTGAAAGGCTGAATGTACCAGGAATATTTATCTTGCACATCCACGTCCTTCATTACCATGGACCGCGGCCTAAACTGGTCCCCTCTCTCTCACCGGTGTTAGCTAATGCAAGAAACAAAACTACTCAGGTATCATTCCATCTGCTGACAGCTGAGTGCAGTGTGAGTTCCTCTCTTTGCAAAGTCCATCTCTGGGTGTGAACGGGCTCTTCGTGTCGACACAATTAGAGTACGGATTAAATTTCTGCTCTCCACGTAATGCAGGCACAATTCATGTTTTGTTTTTAAAAAAATTCGAATCAAGCCTCTGACCTTAATTATTTATATTTTGTTGGAAAGCTCCATGTATCACACGTCTCTCCAGGCTTGTGATTAGAAAAACAAGCTCCCTTCCCCCCTGCACCTCCTCATTCATGTGGCTACACAAATGGCCACACCCCCCCCTCCCCACTAAAAAAGAAGTAGGGTCTCCATTTCTGTGGCTGGACTGTGTTTAGGTCTTTGTGTCCTCTAATATATCAAGGAACAGCTGTCCTGAGGCTCTGTGGTGACCAATCACTCCCCCGTCCATCTGTCCTCCTCTCACTACATCTCTCCATCCCTCCATCTCTGCCCCTTCCACCCTGCAGAGCACTTTATGCTTCAGGCCTGCTTTGCGCACCTCCTCTCTTGTCCCGTTCATGGATACCACGGTGTTCCAGTCGCAACAGCTGAGCTGTACTCTCTGCAGTTTGCCTGCGGTTATTTCCGATTCCCAAATGCACGCAATAAGTTGCCTCCTGTCTCCACAAGATCCAGCCTTTCCACAGTGGTTGCTGCCTATGAAGGCCTGCTCCTTTCACTTATCTGAACCCTTTTCTTTAATAGCGCTGAGCAGAGTAGCGGTATCAGAGCAGCGAGTCGCTGAAGCCTGTCTGCTATATCTCAAAATCCCACCCACAGCACTGCCCAGCCTCTTTGCCCAGAAGGCTAATTAAACTTCATTGACACCCCGCTAGTAATGACTCCTGCCCCCATTGACGGAAGCACTTCAGCCTGAGTTTGTGTTTATTCCCAGGTCTGTCAAAGCAATTTGGGACAGCACTCATATCGGCACTGTCGTTAGCATGGCTGCATTTTGGAGCCACCCAACCTTTGTCCTGCAATTTGCTATCTTACTTTTCTGCCCATACCCTTAATGGCTTAATTGAAGCAATCACACATTCTTTGGATCCGAGATGAACCGCAGGCTTTTGGGTTCACAAGTGAATGTGATCATTTAGGGGAGATCTATAAACCCTCCAGGACCGTGGCTACTCAAAGGCCACTATTGGATCAGTTTAAATGACAGCCCCCTTGCACTAATGGTGCCCTTAAGCTACAAGAGTTAGGGTAGCATGGTGTTACTGGCCTGGGACTGATTTAGGAGCCTGTGAGAATAAAAAGCATGGATTTCTTACCTAAAGTCCCTCCAGGAGTATCCATGGCACCTGGAATTTTACTCATGTTCCCGTCTGAATCTACTCCGCCATTTCCACAGTTTGTGTTCCCTGAACTGCAACTGGACTCTAGGGTACAGTCACTACTGTGCAAGAATGTGTTAATTCACCAGAGTGCATGCATGCGTGGTTCAAGCTAATACTCCAACTGTGTGTGTGTGTGTGGGTAGTAAGTTCTGGTCACTGCAGAAAGAATTCCAGCAAGGGGGTGAGAGCCTTTCCTAAAGAAGAATCTTGCAGACGTCTGGGAGGCAAACCAACAGCCAAGAAAAATAAAGTCCATGGAAAAAGGCTAAGGACAGTCAATGAAGCATTTTAGAACGGCCCAATGTGATCGTGGCAGATTTTCTTATCTCAGTGAGAGGAAAAACCGGAGGGAAAAGCAGATTTTGTCCCACAGATGGCAGAATAATCAAAAAACAATGTTATACCCTCACAACAGTTCAGTAAGCCTGATAATCAAATAGAAGCACTTTGAAGATGCCCATCACCACGTGGAAAAGCAAACGTACTCGAAATATGCATAAAATGAAAGTGCTAAATTGTTTAGAAATATGTCTATAACCATCAGAGTAGACAGTCCTGTACAAATTCCCCCTCACTGCTCTTCCTAGTGTGCCAAACATGGACTTTTCCTGGCATTATACAATAATAATTTGAATGTAATGAGAAGCTTGTGTAATGTCCATGGACGAGGCCAAAAGAGCGGTACTCTGCAGCCATGCAGTGCTGGGTAATGACATGAGGCGAAGCAGAGAACACACACCCGCTCCCTCTGCAGCTACGGCCAGCACACAGGGTCAACGGCCCGAGACAAACTCCATCGCAGCATAAAATCATATTTCAACGCAGAATAACAAACAGGGACATTTGCACAGTTATATATTTTTTAAACATCCAGTTTTTATGTGTACGTTTGCAGGCTTAAATGTAACATTATGATGTAAGAAATGCAAGCTAACATTCTACTTACACCTTTTTTAATGGACCATCCTATTCAGCACTTGGACTTATAATGGGCTATGTTGGAACATAGACAAATTTATCAGCTAATTATGTAATGCTATAAAACTGCACAAAACAAACACAATCTGCAGCATCACACCCATCACCCTAAATCTATACTGTGTACATGATGTCAGCTTATTTTTAACATCTTCCTTTGGAGGTGTCAGAGGCTCTTGGGGAACAGACAGACAGTGTCGCCCCATGCTGTCTGTTCAAACAATGCAGTTCCTACAGATGCTCAGAATCAGAGCATCGGACTCCAACTAGCCTTGGCAGGGGGCTGGAGACTCGGCATGTCAGCTATCAGCTCGGCGCCGAAAGGGCAGGAGAAGGAGGGCGAGGGTCCCAGAACACTGGGGTCGCAAAGGACTGCGTGTACTTTGTAGATACTGCGGAGTCCGTCAGCTGTGAAAGCCGTTGGCTCCGGCTGGGTGGCTCTCGGTACAGAGTGCTGCCGGGCAGGTTTAGCCTGCTCAGTGCACGAGAGCCTGCAGTGCCAGTTACATAACGATGGGGTCAGGATGCTCTCTTTTCAGCACAAAACACTCATTGAAGACCTTTACGGGGGGGGGGGGGGGGGGATAAAAAAATCACTGATGCATAGTGGACGACTGATCATCTACAAGCACCCATATTATTCATAACCAAACACTGTGCTTAATGCGATGGTCACTGTTAGTCCCAGAAATGTTCTGTTTCACCATTTTAGCAGAGAATTTCCAAAAGATCTCCCTCACATCAAGCTTCCTGTGATAAAGCTCTTAGCTGGAGCACCCTATTTTATGCATTTCTAGTCCAAAACATTTAAATGGTTCTGTTTTAAAACGAATCGCCGCAAGCTATTTTATTTTTTTTGCTGTTTAGATCTGCAATACTGTGTTAGGTGAAGGGCTGTTACTTACTATAGGGGACAATAGGACTCAGCATTCTGTGGATCTGGTTTCTGTTAAGACGGCAGTTTCCCAGCAGCGAATCCCAGGTCAGCGTCTGTCCGCCAGGGTTTCATGGCTGACCAGCGCTTGCCCCGAGACTGCACAGCACTCAGCCCTGCAACTGAAACACAGATGAACCACTTAGCCCCCAACACATGAAATACACCAGAATTTCTTTCTTTTAAACATTTGTCCTGGCATAACACAAGCCATGTGGTCATGCTCGATTTCAGAAATAAACAGATACAGGAGTTCACGAGCACTACCGTCCTGAGACATCTTGGCAGAATAGAAGCGACTAATTAAAGAGCATCAAGGCTGCGTTAACACACAGAAACTGTGTCAAACACATGAGAGCATTAATGGGCGTGATCGAACCCTAGTTTGAGCAAATCACTGCACTGAAAAAGCAGCATGACACGCTTCACGATGTATATGTGAAACAAGGAATTCTGGAAACAACCGGAGATGTTGTGAAGGTTTTAAATTAGGTAAAATACTTCTTACAATATTACTGTGAATGACGAACATTAAACACACCGGACAGATGCCTTGTTTACTTCTTGAGTTGCTCTGTGAATATAGTCAGTATACTGAGAAATACTCAAGCATCAGTAATAGTACTTTTCAAAAAAAATGTTTTAGAAAATGTCTGTAAAATGTGTGTTCATCTATAAAATGAGCAATAATTAAAACTTCACCAGCATTAATTACTTTCTCGTCTATACAGAGACATAAAACTCAATCACTACACACGCACTATAATAACAGAAATTAATCAGTTAATCATCACATTTAGAGATGAGAGAAAACAACTACACAATATATAAGGCACCACTATTAATTACTGTACTTTAAACACAAGAAATTTTGACAGACATGGTCCCAGTAGATCTAGCCCACAATGTATAGGGTGGTTTACATTAAACACTAAGCTGGCAGCAGCCGTAGACAGAAAGACTCCAAAGAAGCTTGAAAAACGACAAATTTTCTGCCCACAGACCACAAGCCATAAAGGCAGGAGACCAGCACAGGCTTCCGCAAACCCCCAAGCCTCGCCGTGCCTGCGCAGCCGGACTGCTTCCCCCCCACCCATACTGTGCGACCACAACTTTGCTCTCAGCTACGGTTTCTCTTGACAGGAGTGCCCACAGCGCCGGGGGGCGGCCCGGAAACGTGGAGGGAGGAAGACGAGAGTCGAGTCCCACAGGTGAGCAGGAGAATGCAGTCTGCGGGGACGGGCTGGAGTCTGCCGGGCTGCCGCAGCAAAAGATCCCAAGAAACAAGGTCTCACCCTGCACTGGCCAAATCAGCCCAGGGAGCGGCTGGAGAGACAGACAGTATAGGTCTTACCTGCTCATGCCGGCATTTGCTATTTCAGATCAGGAAGCAATAAGATAATCCCCAGTGCAAGCTGGCCAGTGCGTGTGCTACTATGGCTTTTTCCACATATGGGACCTTTCCCTCTCGCCCTCCCTCTCCTCTCCCCTCTCTCTCTCCCTCTCTCTTTCTCTTAGTGACAACAGAGAAGCACGTAACTCCCCTCCCCCACACCTCCCACCACCCATCCCCCATCTCCCTCTCTTTTTGTTTGAACTATTTAAGCAGAGAGTGAAGGAGCAATGGGAGTGAAAAAAGTGACCAATCACATAGCAGAAGAGGACCTGTACCCTCTTGCCTCAAAACAGAACAAGAGGGACTGAGAGAAAGAAAAAAAAACACACACGTGAAGAGAAATTGTGTTGTGAATAAACTCATTTGAACTGAAAGAAAGATCTGTATTCATGCTATGTGTATGTTTTTGTGGGCTGTTACAAGGACTGAGAACGGTGTAGTCTGATGGGTTTTTGGGGTTTCCTTCCATTGTGGTCACCTTCTGCTGAAGTGTACACTTCAGGAAGTTTTCCGTCTCCTCGATGCATCTTATCGATTGAAACGTTGCTTTAAGTGAAGCACAACGACGAAATGTGTCAATAGTCCCTCAACGTTGGACTCCCAACCATTACGGAAAACAACCAGCCCCTTAAGATGCACATGAACACAAGTATACCCTTCAGTCTGTATGTACACTGCTCTCTACTCATCGCACAATTGTCCAGTTCTGGTTTCTAAACTGCTGTATTTTGGAGACGGCTATCAGAGCTCTCTTTATGTTAATTAATCTTAATTAACTGGCTATGTTCTTTTCTAACAGTCCCAGCTTATCCCCTCCCCAGCAGACCACAGTGCATTCACTGATATTTTCTGTCACTCACTCTAAGCCAAGACACACACACTCACACACCCTCTGTACATTTGTGCTTTCTGACACAGCTGAGTGTCTGTTTTTAGTTCGGCTCTGTGTCCCGGAAACCTCCCCGGGCTCCTTGTATTACACAGGCAGTAAATGCTCCAGCTTCATTTGAGCCTGCATCTCCGTTACATTATCACACATATTTATTTCCTGTCCCCCCCCCCCCCCCCCCCCCCCACACACACACAGGCGTGCAGTCTGATATAAGATGCAGTGAAACACTAGTAGTCAGATATTTTGTACGGTGCTTATAATGCTGCCTCTGCATTTTGCCTTGCAGAATGACAAACACACTCTAATGCACTTTGTTTGCGGTCCGGCTTGGTGAAAATAGTCCCCTAGAACAAAAACAACAGCATGTCCTCATAAGCCATAATAAAGCAAGTAAAATAGACCCATTCGTTTTTCAGCAGAGCCCCATTACCGCCATACTTTTGCCGTTAACTTTACAGCCATGCCCTCTGAAGTCTTTATAGCCTACTGTCTGAAGTCCAGAGACTTCCTCTGCAGAGCCAATGTTGCACAACCATAAAGATAGAAGCTAAACAAATACTAAGGTCAGAGCTTGTTGGCAAGAGTTATTTAAACGTCCATGGTTGGACATTACTCAGCAACATCAGTCAGAGAATCCTCACCGGGCTGGTCATGGCAGAAATTCATGCAAAGTCACGTCACCCAGAGTGATGCAAACTGCTAAATCTGACTTGCAAAGGATGAGGCCTGTGATGGATGGAGCCACGACGGCAGTCAGCCTTGATATCCTGTTGTGTGGCTGATCTCTACCAACAGCAGTCACCTCTAAAGATAGGCCAGCGGAGTTATGTGGGATTCGGCTAGTGTTACGGGTGACCGCAGAGCAGCCGGCCGTTGCTTTTGCACTTGGAAAGAGAGTCACTGGCAGTGGTGAGGTAAGCGATCTGAGCTGAGCCGGGATTTATCCGATGGAGACACACACGTGCACAGGAGTGCACGCACACACGTGCACAGGAGCGCACGCACACACGTGCGACACCTTACCGGACATGGCGGGCGAAAGCCACGTGGAGCCGCCCGGCAACATTCTCGGGCCCCGAGCCTGACGTTTACCTCTGCGTGATGAGTCTGGAAAACATCCTGTGACACTTCTGTTGTAAAGTAGCATGGCCGGATCATGCTGAGCGGGGCACCCACAAAAAGCCACATTCTTGCAGTTATCTACGAGACACAAAATGAGCTGGTTCCTGCTGCTGGTGTGCAGCTGGCTCGTGCTATGTTTAGGTGTCCGCACATTCATGGCTGTATACCGGGGCTCCGAGGCTGCGTGACAGCAGCTGCACACGCCGGGCAGGCGGGGGGGGTGGGGGTGTGGGGGGGTGGGTTGGGACCCCACAATAATGCCACACTTCATAGGGAGCACGGTCATTGTGGGACTGGTACAAAAATCATGTAGGCACATCAATATAAGAAGATGGACCCAGAACTTGTGGCTGTAGAGAGCGTCAATTTGGGGATTTGAAGGATAAACACAAATGCAGAAACTCGAAAATTTCCATTATATAAAAATAGCTAATGTACAAAGAATGGTAGAAGTATATCAGTGAATTTTATTATTTATGACAAAAACGGGGAATACAAAAGCATATCCCATGAAATTACAGGTGTAAGGCTCCGCAAGGTCCTGATAAATCCACTACAGATAAATTTGAGCTGTTTTCCGACAAACAATATAAAAAGTTACAATTATTCTTCACACTGTGTAAATGTATTTTTTGTGGTGAATCACAAGTTATAACACATTTCAAATAAAATAGGCATTTTACAGTACTGTGCTGATAGATCATGAGTAATAAAAATGTAACTGACAATGATCGTGCTACGAATAACTGTCAGCCACTGCCTGGTTTAATCCAAAAGAAACAGCTGAAGTAACAAATGAGACGTGGGTTAAACTAAAAGGTGACAGAACTGCACAGAGACCCCATCCGCTATGTCGAAAAATCACATACCAACCAAGGATAATTATTTAAAGGTTATAAAACTAACACACAATATGCAGCCATTCTCTGTTAGTGGCTATGTGTTAAACATGTGGAAGTGCAATCAATTTACACTACATTGTCTAAACAGTCCAATGGCAAGATGGCCCTCAGGTCCAGCAGCAATGGCACTGAAGGGCGTAATCATTTCATTTGGCTGATGAATTGCAATCAGGCTGTGGCAGATATTACTGGAAATACTAGCCATACCGCAGGTGCTGTGTGGAGCAATGCCTGGGCCTGGGGTGTATCACAATGACCCTCAGCTGTTCGTTATTCCAATTCGGTCTCTAACAGCTGAAACTTGTGGGTGGGCAGCCCCCAGCGAGCTGTGGCCCAAGGGGAAGCGAGCCCCCATGTCACGGCTCATAGGTAAGCAAAGGTGCACCGTCAGCTCTCTCTCTAACGACGGTGTCTCACCCCTCCAGTGTCATGACTTATACCCCTGGAGACTTTGCATCGGCAGTTGAGTTTGCAATCCAGTTAAGAGTTCAAGGTTACATTTTTACATCTTTTAAAAGTGTCGTGCTCTTTAATGATTGTATTTTGGATTTCTCAAACGTGTTGCATTATCGGTGATACCCGCAGTGGACAGCTCCTGTTCAGCTGTGGACATCTTAAATCTGGTCTTTCATTTCTGAAATCACATAAGGGCTATAAATTGTTCACAGATTAAGCAGGTAGATGGACAAAGACTTATACAGTGCAGTATTTTATCATGTCAATGCTGTCCAATGCATTACTTGCCCCTATATTATTCCAATACCCTTATTATTTGTGCGATACATAACCCACTGAGATCTTGTCCAAAGTCGTGGAATATCTGCAATGACTTCCTAGCACTGCAAAAGTACAATCTATGGAAAGGGGTCATTTTCAAGATGGCAACCTCAGAGGTGAAGGTTTCTGTGTTAAACTGGTACCTTGGGAGGGCAGGGGTCAGTAGTAAATGGAAATGCAATATATAAGCAATATATCTGAGCAATATATTTGTCATTGCCCCCCCTTGAGTCAGCCACTAAGGCCAGTGAGGAGCATCCACCCACAGCCCCACCCTTCGGCCCGCGGGCTGGAAGCCCTCCTTTGTTCCCGAGCTCTCCTGTTACCGACTGGATGAAGAGTCAGATGACAGTGGTTTAAATGGCTAATTAAAGACAGGGGTGAGCTAATCCACTCATGCAGAGGGGTCACTGAGGCAGGACTGTTGCTGTGGGCTCCTGCCAGTGCAGCTCCGCTCGAGCGCTTCGGCGCCTGCGCCTGTGCCTGCGCCTGTGCCTGCGCCTGCGCCTGCCTCTTTTGTGTCTCTATGGACACGCTGGTAAATATGAATGTGATGCGGGCGTGTGTGTCAGTCTGATGGGCTTTGGCGGCCTGTGTGTCTGTTTGTGCAGGCGAGGAACAGGACACTGGATGCGAGCGTTTACTAGCTTAGGGCGACAGTGTCATTTCAGATTAATTAAATAGACAAAACAGCTATTTCATTTTAAAGAGTTAAATACTTAGTGTTTTGTATTTATGTGAGGACATAAAATAGCATATTAATGTTAAAATAATTGTCTTTCATCAGTATTCTTGATTCTTACAATTCATATAACCTCCCTGAAACATTAATAACACACTAATTCATCCGTATAAGCCGGCTTCAGATTCACTGCGTTCTTGCTCACAGCTGACTGCTGCCACAGTGCCTTTATCAGCAGTGTGAGAGAACTAAGGGCAAGTTCTTGAAGTATCCCTTCTGCCAGTCCCAGTTGGTGCTCTTCATTTGTGTTTCCACATGAAACTCTAAATATAATCCAGTTAAGGGGTTAATACCAGCCTCGTCCAGGATGAATAGGTTTGACTTTGGAATACTGATTGGGAAACATGGATTTGCTCTCCTGGATTACACGGGTCGGGCAGGGCTGGTCACCGTGGGAAAAACACTGTTTCTGAGTATGAAATTCAACAACCTCAAAGCTGCATTATTGACTGATTTTTTAGATTCCACGATTGAATGATTAATAATAAAAAAGCAACAACATGTATTATTTAATAAAGTACACATAAAGTTGTCAATCCGCATCAGTTTATCAGATGATTAGCCATCTGCTAGAACAATAAACATATAAAATTGAAAAATAATTGAAAGGTATACATCATCTGCAATCTTTAGGTTTGATTACACTTGGGGGATTAAATGATCCCAGCATCACTAACATATAGTATTACATATTCCCAGTGATTCCCCACGGACATTATCTGAAACTCCACCCCCTACTCCGGGGCCCCCCTGCTGGATACAGCTGGAACGTTCCAGCCTTTTGTCCCATTCTGCTAATTAAAGTAGAACTGACCAGAGTAATTTATATCTTGCATTTTTAAAGGTTTCTAAAGCTTTTCCTAATTTTCCTGCAGGCCAGATGGCTTAATTTGTGCATTGCGAAAGCAATAAAGCTACACTCTGCTTATTGAGAGCATACAGACGCTCCGATGACATCAGAACGATCAGGGCCTGAAACTACAGCAGAGTTCAGGTACCTTAGAAAGTCCATTTGCTGTTAACATCCACCAGGCATGGAAATGCACTCAAAGTCTCGCTTCCCATCGTTCCCGGAGGAGCTTCTCTTTCCGTTAAACAAAGGCTTGCTTTCAATTCGGAGCCAATAAATTTTGGTGCCTGACATTTACCTTAAAAAAAAAAAGTAATAAAACAGTGAATACTGGCATACATTTGCCTGCAAACTGTGTCTCAGCTGAATATTATGCCAATTTATAAGCTAGCCCAATAAAGTGAATATCCATCCATCCACCCAATGCAGGGTCACAGGAAACAGTGAATAAATCAATAATTAATTTATCTAACTAGACAGGTAAGCTATCTACTTTGTATAATCCAGAAGCAGCACTGCAATTCAGATTATGAAAGATGTTTAAAATTCAGCAAAAAGCAGCAGCGAAATTGGATGGAGATTTTTAGCACGAAACATCTATGATTAAATAATTTTCTGAATAATACGACAACACCAGGTGTTTTCTAACGCAATGAAATCGACTTACCGACAATTTATAATTAAATGTACATTTAATAGTATTTTCTAATCAGCCCAACTCTCCGCAGGGATGAAATGAGTTCAGCAATGATGTAACAGGAGAAGTCGTTTATTTAGATGTCTGGTACAGCTCAACCCTCCCATACCCAATCATGTTAAATTCCTACCGTCCTGCAGCCCTACGCCTAGTGAAACCAGCTCCACAGTACACAGGGGAGCTTCTGCTTGTGAAAAGGTGTGAATATTTATATTCTGTTTGCAGAATTGTCCTTTTTGTACATCATATACAGAAACACAGAACAGTACCTTATGGTTAAAAACTAATCATTAGTGAACATACACACTCAGCTTTTCACGGCTGGTCATCTCTAATGCATTCTGACTGAAAGTTTCCGATTCAACGTTGTGACATCCGTGTTTACCGGTGGCATGTTCTCCCCCTTGACAAAGCATGAAATGTGAAAGGAACATGGGAATTTGGATCTTTTAGGACAGCTTCTCCCGACTTACGGGAGACTGCAGGCCCCATTATGGAAAATTCACTCATACCAAATGCAGATCAGCAGCTGGTGAGAACTGGGGGATATGTCCCAATTGATTCGTGCATAAGAAAAACCAACAACTGGCGGTCCCCAGGTGGTTTAGGTGAGCTGCCTGTGAAGGACACTCTCGCTCCCTATCTGCCTTTAATTCAATCGCCGTGACAGTGTCCCCGTCACCCTGCACCCCGAGTAATCCCCCCCGTAATTGCGTTTCCGCGCTCCTGCCAACCATTAATAATTCATCTCACCCACCAGTGTTAGGAGCCATGGTGTTGGTGGGGGGTGTGCAGTCATGGCAGTGGCCATGTAACCTGGGATGAAGTTAGGCTCACCTCAAAGATATCTGTGTTCTTTAAGTGCTGCTGGTAATATTTACTGGTAATATTTACCACTTAGCTACGTAATACAATTTTTTCTCCTTTATGAAGACCAACCTTCAAATTAATGATAAGCACATATTAATGGAGGGTAGATTCTACATGTGTTCTAACCGTATGCATTGTTAAATTGCCTTATACTGCCCTTTAGATCCAGAGGAGAATGAGAGATTATGTAATTGGACTATCTAGAACCTTGAACATGCATTTGGACAAATACAGCAATATGGGTGTGCTGGTAATCTCAATAGAGTCATCTACGAAGTGGCAACTTAAACTACAGATATGTGCATAAACGCACACTTTTGCCATTCGCATGCCCAGTTCACAGGCAGGTTGTTATACACAGTCACGTGACCCCAGGCCCACAGAGGGACCACAGGCCCACAGAGGGACAGTGTGCTGCAGAGGGAATGTCTGGACGGTGCAGTTGGAGCATACTCACTTGCAACGTTATTTCACAAAATAATCTACAGACAGAACCATAAACCAGACTGTGCAAACAATAAGCTAATTGCTTCCTGTTAATTTTATCGTATTTTTCCAGTTACGAACATTCACGTAAATGCAAAATTAAATGGACATAATTTGGGCTTCTTCCTGTTCTTTTCCAGTGCCGATTTTCCCGTTTCGCCTCTGGAACAGAGCAGGAGAACCGCAAGGGTGAACTAGAGAGGACATGCAGCCCTGTGATGTTTTTGGCGGACAAAAGAGTAGGCCCCGCCCCAAGGCTTTGCATTTGAGTGCCTCATTATTCCACAGACAGGGGAGCACAATCACCAGGCCCTATTGATGGGGGACAGAGTAACTGCTGACAAATACATATTCTGCAATCCTCTTTCTCTGCTGGTGACTGTTTTATGACAGTGATTAATTGTGCTGCAGTTACTGTTTTGAGGGGGGAAAAAAGTTAATGGGTGAAAGAGTGACAGACTGGGAAGGAAAATGGAGAAAAATATATATTTGAATGAGTTTATGTTTGACCATCCTCTTGTGCACATATCTGCAATAATTTAATTAACACTTGATACTTTCTGACCTGGTCTTAGATTATCCATTCAAATAGGCCTCAAAATGACCAGCTGAGCAAACAAAGTTTCTGTGGGGATTTTTGTTTTCTGCCTAGTATTCTTTCAGGCTGCAGAAGGTTTATTTTGTATTCTACCGAAACTGAATAAACTTGAAAGACGTCACGTGGAACAGTGCATACTAAGTCAAAGGAGCGGTCAGCCTTTCACAGAAATCAATGCAGCCGCCCACTCCTGCTCCCAAATATCCTGTGAAATACCCTGTGAAAATTCATGGCTCTCCCCACAATAATGTGCTGAAGTTTGGCCACTTCGGGTAAATGCTAAATAATGTCCAGTTGGCAACCATGATCTAATAGTATTGTGACTTATCAATAAAAACAAAGTCAAGGTGACACAGAAAAGCCATGACCTCTGAAGAACACCGAGCGAGGAAAACACGTAACCCTAGATAATAGGTGCATAAAAATGTGGATTCAACAGGTACTGTTTACTGTAATCTAAGTTTTTTAAAACCATGCATATTTTAAAACAGAACCTTTTTATTATGATTTCTCAAAGTACAACAGGCAGTAGTTTATTTTTCCAGGGAGAGAAAGTTGATTTGCCATACTCTAAAATACACAAAAGTCAATGTTTCGTTTATCATTACTTAATTGTCCTAAGACACATTATTCATATACGTTTGAAAGCATACGTATTGAAGTTTCCTAATAGAAATAGTACCCTAAAATAGGATAGGGCAATATACAAAGACAGACACACACATACCATATATAACATCACAGTGGTGTGGTGGGTGGCAGTGTAACCTCTTACACCCAGCACTGGGGCTTCAGCTCTTGCCCTGGACTTTACATGTTTTCCCTGGGTTTGTGTGGGTCTCCTTCAAGTGCTGTAACTTCCTGTGATCAGTGTTTGTTAAGCAGTGGAACAAGGTACTGCATTTAGAAAGTAGAAGTGAAGTGGTTTAAGAAATTGAAGAAAATAGTTGGAATATGTCGAGGTGTAAATCAAATTGGCATGCAGTAAATAAAATTTAATGTTAATTATCTCCTCTCAGATTTGCAGAAAAATATGTACGACGCACAAATACATATACATTTTTGGCATCTTGCATAGCAAAACTCGCCTGAAACTAATAGTTTGGGAAAACTCACATGCACTAGTAGCATTATGCGATACCCTACAGGTACTGTCAGACATCTGTACACACCTTCATACACACAGACACATACACATCTGCTGGGCCCATTTGTTCCTCTAGACTGTCCTTCCAGAAACCCAAAAGGCAGAAGTAAGCTTTTCTGTAAATATAACCTGCTCTGCTCCTCATCTCCACAACCTTTCCTCCTCTCCTCCAGTCCACCAGCTGTTCCCAGCTACATGTGTCTGAAGGGACTGCAGCACAAGGGTGAGCAGGATGGGCCGTGACACACGAATCCTGACATCATAGTCTCTCGGCTGCTCTCTCCCCCAAGGCAACCCCCTGAACCACCTTGGGCACTGAGGAGGGTGGGTCTAGTGACTGCTATTTTAATCTCCTCAGATGGGGTGGAATGCAGGCCTGGATCACAGCTCCGCCTCCTGTCAAATATAAGCACTCTCCCATCAAGGAGCGATCAACATTATGTAATCAAACTGTCAAAAGAGATCCATTTGTCCTCAAAACTGTATTGTGATTCTTTTGATATAGATTCCTTTGCTGTTACCATGGCTTGGCTCTTTTTTCCCCATCTCAAGTTTTTTTGTTACTATTTTTTTAAATATAAGAAAATGTATGTCTCCTGTATTTTTAGTGATCACATATTTAAATTTTTTTAAATATGAAATCTAGCAATAAATCCATATTACTGTAGCAATTTAATGGGAATACATAATAAAACTGAAACATATATAGTCATCAAAAACCTTAGCTTACGCATCTCTTCACTACTAAACTATGGACATGTGCATGTATTTGTTTTCTTAATAGGATCCATGTTAATGCAAATGTTGGCAAAAAATGGGGGCAAAGCCGCGGACATAATTAACACCATGAGATGTTTTGTGAATGTTAAGGCTACTGTTTAAAGCATGCTGTTCAGCCCTTTGAGCAAGCAGCTTAGAAAATTTCATTTCAGCGTGCACACTACACTACAAGGAACTCAGTGTGGTTAGAGTTTTAAAGTCACCTGAGGACTTTAGGACAAACTCCCAATTAAAAATAATTCCAATTAAACCAGCGAGATTATTAAAATGTAATGGCTTATAAATCATTATTTATCTTTCATTACTCACCAGCACTGCTTCCACTCACCCCCCCAAAACAGAGTGTTGTGTTTAAATGATAAATTTGTTATCCCCCCCGCAACCTCCCCCCCCCCAGTAGGGAGCTTGTTGGATTGGGAAACACTGCCCTATGCCACTGCCCAAAAAATAAAAGTAGACTGTCAACACTGAAACAATTACAGTGTGAGACTCCTAAGAATACTGGTTTCCCCAACAGTCATTTCATTGTATCTTATGTAACATCTTATTTCATTACAAAGCAAAACTACAAACCAGTCTTAGATTCATCTAATCCTAAAAATGGCCGAAATCAGTTTACCCAAGTGGCTAAGATTAAGACTGGTTAAGATTATAATGGCAATGTAATCTTTTCAAGAGACAGTTAGATTGACATTTCAGAGCATCTCATGAGCTGTCATTCATTGAAAATAACTGCTGGCGCCTAGAAATTTCTTATTAATGATGGTGTCAGAAAGTGTCAGTCAGTTTACCTAGAAGAAGATTTTCATGGGTTCTGAGTCTAACCATGACGTGACTGAACCACTCTCCCCACATGAAACACGCCCTGCAAAGTGATCGGAAAGCCTGACTGACAGGAATGTTGCGTAAACATTCCCGCAGGTCTAAAATGTTTTCCACCAGTGAGGATTAAGTTTTAATGGCGGAGATAAATCAGCCATTCATACAGAAGCGCAACGGTAATGTAGGGTCACGGTCATTTTCAAAAGTCCTGAATATTTTTGTGTATTTTGTTGTCAGACATAAACCAGTGAAATGATGTTGGCTCCCCGTGACCTGAGCATCCAAACCTCGCCGTGATAATGAGACAAGCAGATAAAGAACGAAGAATTATTGAACTGCAATGCTTTTTTATCAACATCTAAATGAGTTACGCACAAAGTTCACATGAGAAGGTCGATTAGGTTGAGAAACTTTAGCAACGCAAAATGCGTCTTTACACTCCAGCCACCAAACCCTCGAGGCATTAACAACAAATTTTCCTGTTTCTGTCATTTCTCAATGGGAATTTCTTGTATGCTCGTCCAGATGATAGCATTCCGTAAGAGAAAATAACGAAGCACATAAACACTGATGCTGGCAACAGCAGTTGTTTATAGCAGATATTCCAGCTATCAACATACAGCCTCAGAACACTGCTCACACTCAATGGCATTCAGCAATTTGCGGCTTGTGCCATTAATCTGGATCTAGAAGCACACAGAAATGTCACTGATAAACCAGACAGGAAAAGACTCAGAAGATAAGCAACCCATGACCTTTTGCGGAGTTCGGCTTGGGTAGATGCTCCTCTTCGTCGAGATGGATCTTGGAAGACCACATAACATGAAGTAGTTATGACATCATCCACAGCAACAAGTCACTGAAGCAGTTGGTGTATAACAATAGGGAGACAATCTTTCAAGCTTCACCTCACCGAGCTTCACCACTGGTGCCGACCCCCACCCCCACCCCCACCCCAGCATGCACTGTCCGAAACAAAATTAAATTGGGCAGCGAAGCCTGGGCAGATGGCACCCTATAGGTCCAGGGACAGATCTATGGGTGGGCCTTACACACCTTAAATTTTTGCTAATTAAATTGAATGGGAATTGATTTGTCGTGGTAAGAATTACGTTAGAATTACGTTGTTAGAATTACGTATTAATAATATTCATAACTTCTGCTTATGTTTGTTGACTGATGCTACATTAACTCGGGCCTATAATTCTGTGTGAGTATCAGGCCGCTCGTGTAAATGTTACAGCTAAACAGCTATTGCTGGTTCATTTTTGATTTAATTCATGTCTGGAGGAAGGTGCTCTTTATGTAGGACACCATAGTCACGGCTGTATTATTGTTGCGGTCACCATATTGCAAATACGTAAGTCTGTTTAAGAAAATGTGCAGTATTGCGCTTCACACAGGTCCAGCCCTCAGCCACTTTCTATATGCGCCAGTACCTAGGTGACTGCCGATGCAGCCGGCAGGATCAGCCGGCCCCACTGAAGCATGTGGACATTCACACATACACACACACACACACACATACATGTATTATAACCAGGGGACTGACTGTACACTATCACTTAGCCTGATAATGCTTTTTTTTCAAATATGTGCTTCGTAACACAATTAAATCGTTTCCAGCTGAGATGAATGCAATGAAAAAAAATAATGTGCTGATAAATCAAAATCTATCAATTTATTTTCAAAAATAAACACTACACACTATCAGGGGCGTCAGACGCATTTTGAATGTGGGGAGAACACACTGATAGGGTGAACTAATATTTTATGCTAAATGTAGGGGGGGGGGGTCCAAACGAATAATTATGAAATGTGAGGGGGACACGTCCCCCTCAGATTTAACGGCGGCGACGCCCATGCACACTATGCAGGAATTCATGAATTCCAACCACTATGACTTAGGGCTGCCACTAACGACTATTTTTCTATCGATTAATATATCGACTATTTTACGGATTGTTCGATTAATCCAAGCAATTAATTTTCCTCCAGAAAATCAAACTGACAGCTTCATTTGAGTTAAATTTATTTTGACAACAGCAAACTGTATGTCATCAGAGGGGTTTAGATAATAGATGCCGGCTTTTAATTTGGCACTATACACATCTTACTTACGACTACAATTAGATTACAATTAGAAATATTAATGAGAGGAGTACTGTAATGCCCAAAGGTTAGTAATCTGTATAAATTCGGCGCATCCTTATGTTTATTAAATTCGCTCAGCGGAGCGCGCCGCCCGCTACTGATTTGGTAAATCATGGACGGGAAAGCACTCAAGTGGCGGGAGAGATAGGGAAGAGCTCAGCAGCCGCAACATGAGAGAATAAAAAGCTATATATTGTGGATAAACTAGGTAAAAAGACGCGGGTGGTGTGGCGGTACTTTTTGCACTTAAAAGTTCGACACGTGTTTTTGGTAAAACTACTTTTCATTGTTATTTCAGTAAACGAATTGTTTTTTTTAAATGTAGTGTCCGTTTTCGATTCAGTTTGTTTAAGATAATAACAACACAGGTCCCAGCAAGCCCAGCGCTCAAGAACACACACACCGGCACAGTCAGTCAACGTGGAATAAGCCCAGATTCTTAAATCTTAAACATTCTCATAATTATTCAATGGAAATTCAAAGAGAGCACGCAGACAACTTTATGGCTTTAATAATGGGTATATTTAATAGTGCCGAGGACAAATATTAAAAATCTCTGCATACTAATGGTATCTTAATAATCATAACTAGACGACTTCCGGTAGTTTTGCCTATTCTGGCGGTCCATCTTGCAGAATACCGCCTGTCTGTTTTCTCTTCAGGTGCTCCTGCATAGTGATAGTGCCACTGTGGTATGCCATCGAAACTTTGCACAGTGTACTAACCACCATTTTTGTTATGTGATCATTTGAACTATCCCCATAATTACATTTGATATTGGAGGAAAACATTTGTTGTATTGAGTTGAAGCATTTCAAAAATCAATTTCAATTTAAATTTCATTTACATAAAACATAACAATGCGTCAATTTAAAACATTGATGTAGACACAATTTCATCGTCGACATTACGACTAATCGCTGCAGCCCTACTATGACTAATGTTCCTGTGGCAGTGTTATTAGTAACATGTTTTGCTGTAGTTTGTTATACATTTGGTCATTTGAATAGTGTGTTGTATTGATAATTTATTAATGTATCAGTATGACAATGTCAACAGGTATAAGTAAATTGCTTGTCTATTACCAGCATTATACAGCTATCTGCCCTTGCCTTAGCCTATTACTGCACAGACTAATTACCACCTGCAGAAATGCTGCATATGCATCACAAAATTCCAAGCGAACTGAAAGATGGCCTTTCGTAGCTATTTATTTGGACCTTATCTGCAGTGGTAGTGACTCTGGAGCTGTCCCTAGGAAGCAGAAAGCGGGTTAACACCCTAGATACAGGCTTCAAATATGCTATTTACAAACGTTATAAGGGTAAATGCTTATGGTCAACTGTGAGCTTGAGGTTTTATGTTATGGGTACGTGGTGCGATGTATGTCGACATGCTGTGGCCTCACAACAGATTAATGCATTGAAGACCGATAAAAGAGGTGATAGAGCTGATTATGCACACAGAGAATTATGGGCGTTCCAGAGGAAACAGCTGTTTTCTGAGCTCCAGTGTTTCATCTGTTTGTCCTCCACAAACAGTTTAATAAATGATAATAATCTTATCAGCTACAGGCATACTGAAGTTTAATTACTTTCAGTGGCCTTCGTACAGCAAGTTAGAGAACAGAGAAAATTAAAACAAAAAAAAAACATAAAAATAAGAAGGGAAGGGGAGAAGTAGATGCAAACGGCAGAGACAAACTGGGCACAACAGAAAATGGGGGCCTTTCATCCATACTGTGTATAGACAAAGAGAATGCAGATGAGAGGGTGTACATGTATTAACATCAGCACCATCTCCTGCATGATGGATGATTCCAGAAGGAGAGGAGGAGAGGGGCAACACTTGACAATTGGCCTGGATATATTTTCCTCACAATAAACTGGAGTCAAGTAGCTGAGCGTGTCGCCTCCTATCAGTTGTAAATAAAGTGTGCATGAGGCCCATTGAATGCCTCTCAGACGCACCCACAGTGGCTGCGAGAGGACCGAGAGCTTCCTAGGTCAATGAGCTGCAATGACAACAGCAGTGATATTGATCACCACAGCCTCTCAGGAGCAGATTCCATTCACCTTCAGATCAAATGCGGTCGTGTATGTTTATGTAATGAAATACGGTAGTGTGATCCCGGCAGCACATAAAAACAAAATCATACATTATATGACAAGGCCGCCTTTTACATTTGCATGTGTACAATTTAAATGTTATCGACAATTTCAGTAAAATGTTTTTTTCTGATTTGTTGTCCTTAAAGGGAATAAATGAGTCTTTGATGTTGTTTTCTAAGCGGGGACTGGCTCTGCTCCAGCCTTCACCTCTTCGCTCTGCATTCCTGCAGCTTCAGTAGGACCACTTCTCCTCACTCTCCTTCATATTTCCAATCCCATTTTCCTCCCCCTCTTTCTCTCGGTTCTCCCCCAGGTCAGAGGAATCCAATGGGTCTGGACAGTGTTTCATTTTTTACAGACCCTTTGCTTGATAGCTTAATGACCCCATGCAGAAAAGACTCATGGGAAGGCTGGGGCGAAAGCTAGCAGAAACGTAGAACTTACTCCACAGAATGTTCTGCTCCATACATATGTCACATTTACTTGAGTTGTGTTACAAAATAGAAATATGATTTTTAGACAGCACAACATATACCTCCAGACAACCTATTTTTGTCTATATTCATGTTCAACATATATAAAAAAAATACTTTAAAAACATACACTGAAACAAGCTTTTATTGGTCAAGACCATCAGCATAAACAATATTCTATAAGTAGCCATATTGGTTGCACATTTCATTAACAGCGTGTTCACATATACTCGATAAACAGGTATTCCAGCAAAAATGTTCATATTAATATTCCTGTAATCTGTTAGGTAGCAAAATATTTGATAAAAGTTTATGTGAAATGTCTTTCTGGGCAACCAATATATATATTTCCTGCAATTTTAAGAATAAGTATACCCACTACTCAGGGTCATATTAGTGCAGATGTAAACAGGGGGGGGGTGTTGCCTTGGAAACAACATTTCCTGCAGCAACTTAATGATCAGATTTGGACCCAGAATTACAAAGCAATTTGCAACATATCTGACAACATTTAAGGAGAAAGAGTATGTCTGGGAGATTAGAGTATTCTGATATTCTTCCAGTACATGTGAAACATGAAATCATCTTTCTGTTCCTGTTTCACTGTGACGTAGATGAAGGAAATGTGCATCAGAGGACACCCTACCCCTCACATGACTGAATATCGAATATCTGTTTTGGCTTACATTTTATTGTGTCCAATTTTAGAAAACTGTAATGTAAAGCCAGGAAAAACAACTGATTCCACACAATTTAAGATTAAATTACTTTAGCACTACTTGGCTCTGTACAGATGGCGTTTTGACCCACACAGTACTTCTCCTTTTGTAAATCATGCCCACAAAACACCAGTGTTGCCTCTCGAAATCAATTTTGACGCACATTAAAACCCCTTAGTTTTGAAGAGGGTGGGGAAGCACAGCTGGAGAACCCACTGACCTTCAAGGCTTTTTGAAGCAACATTATGCTTTTATGACCCCTGTGCAGCCTTCCTTTAATGTATGGCTTACAGCCTTGCAGCTGTGTGCCCTTTAACGGTGTCTGTTAGCTTGATTGGGAACCCAGCCTCACATATTGCACAGCACACGGCTCGGATTGGACGCACAAAGAGTGTAGCAGAGTGTAGCTGTGATGAAGACAGAGAGGATTATGGGAACAGTGTTTTGTGGCACAGGTGTGGTTAGCGTTAACCTCAGGTGTTACCCGTGTCATCTCGCTGTGTGGCTTTAATACAAATGCGTGGTTTAAAGGCTTGGGGGGATAATTGCATGTCAGCTGATACAGATGGTTCCAGTCGCTCTGATAACTAAAACAAGGCTCTAGCGCAGATCAGGACATAGTAACTCAGTGCTAACTTTGCCTCTTTTCCAGAAAATGTTATATTATGCCCTAGCTGTATCGCAACGATTTGATGAATTTTTTTGTATTTATTCACTACCCTATTTTTAGATAACATTGGAAAAAGGGTTAATACTCTGATGTGGCCATAAACAGATTATCAGAGAGCCGGAAATGGTTGGACTCGGTGTGTTATAGTCCCAGCTTACAGTCTCCGATTGTGAAAACATGCCTGGAATGTTACAGTTTACATTCTTGTAACACAAATTCATCCAATTTATTTATTTTTTTGTTACGTGGCACAAGGAAAGTTGTTTGAAAGGAGCTTGATGGAACACTTCAAAGTAGCTTAAATTCCTCCATGGAAATATTTTTCCACAAACTGTTGCCTGTTCCCATTGCTGAAAATAAAAATAATGTCCCAATCCCATCTTTACAATGACTTCCCAGCCTAGGCACACTAAGGATGGTTCTTCACCATTCTCTGGATACCTTAATCAGATCAGAACTCCAAACATAATTAAATAATAAGACCAGCACACTATATGGACCAAGCTGGGAGGTGCCTTGTTTATTTTCAGCATAAGAAGCAAGCAGCATGTCCATATCCATGCACGTAGTCCCTTATACCCTCTGAAGCCCTCCTT
>JAODKL010000088.1:349931-362257 GCA_026780765.1 Petrocephalus schoutedeni
GCTGGAAACAATCAGGAAAACACTCACGTGGGTAACAAGGGGCGTGGCACAACAGGAATACATGACGGGGCGTGACAGAAATCAACTATTGTTGCATTTATCAAGGAGGATGAAATTAAATCACATCTAGTTTTATGGGTCAAATGCAATGTCAGTGGTTCAGTGAGGCTGTCTGATACAGACAGCACAACCTCACCTCCAGAAAAAGTAATTCCAGCTCTGGACTGAAGCGGGGGGTGGGGGGGGGGTCACCCAATCGAGCTGAATCATAGTACAAACACTCAGAGGCTGTGACCACATTCTCTGCTCCAGCCTCATGGTATGGCCTTATCAAATAAACTGCATGACAGAATATACTCATGATATCAAAACTTTGGAGTTCTGATCTCTGACTTAAGTAAAAGAATAATAGTAATAATAAAAATCCCGAAAGCAGACGCAGCTTCCGCTTAATAATTAAATTAATTCCACAGCTAAATTCCACACTGCAATTTACCAGAATTTAAATCAATAAACCTTGAGACAAGGCCTTCATGGTGCTGCTTTAAAATTAGCTCTGTTTTAAATTGGGAAGACCATGTTTTGGTAACACACTACTACGATGCGATTTACACATTTACTAAGTAATACACAATAACAATGTTGCAAATGTTTTTAAATCTAATGTGCATATAGTTGCCACAGTAACGTGGCTGTGCAGAGAACCAGTGAGCTCATTTGGGAGCATTTAAGCACCTGGGTTTAATTAATGAATTCTTTAGGTAAATAATGCATGATACAAGCACTTTAATTTTGCCCAAAATGCAAGAAGCACGGTGGCAGCAGAGTTTTGTTTGGGAGGGAATGCTGTGATTTTGTTACAAGACAGGCAGGCTGATTTATTTATTTATGCTTCCCTCGCCCTCTGGACCACCAAGGCTCTGTAGTTGTCAATAAATCCTTTCTGGGGTGTGCAGGGTCCCTTCCCCCTTCTCCTCCCAAAAACGAATTCCAAATCTCCCCATCAAATCTCAGTTCTGTGCCTCTCGTGAGAACCCCACCCCCATTTTTTTTTTTTTACATTTCTACAAAGCCAAGGAAGTAGCAGGAAGCTGAGAAAAGAATGGTGAAAGGAGAGACAGTGCAGTCCAGTGGGGGACAGGAGGAAAAGGAGGCCAGCACTATGCTGTTGCGCTGTGCTGTTGCGCTGTGCTGTGCACACTCCGCGTCTCTCTTTCCGTGCGACTCTGGCCACTTCCCAGAGTGCACTCGCCGGAGCGGGGCCACTGATGGCTGCTGCCTTTCCATTGTTTTGGGGCTGCGAGAATGAAACCCATTGATGGGCCCTGTTCCAGATGCCTTTCCGCTATGCTCCAGGCAATAAGAGCTGGAGGGAGGGAGGGAGGGAGAGAGGCAGGGAGGGAGGGTTAGCAGTGTGTGGGGCTCACATTCTCCAAAAAGGAGAGCAAAAATAAGCTGTCCACTTCTCTATGATCACTCTAAAACTTCATCTTTGCTGCATTGTTGTGACTGTTTCCACCCATCACTGTGCCTCTTTTGTGATCCTCTCATACTGGAAGCTTAATCCACATTCAGAAAATGTCAGGCAGTCATAAGATCATTGGACCAAATTATAAGCCATTATTCTGAATAAAAAAGAACAATATTTTTTCCTCAGCAATACCTTTACTTCAGAGGCACTTGACCATTTTACAATTATACATGTATGTCAGGGTCAATATGTGCGAGGGTATAACAGCAAAGGTGGGCACAGATCGACATTAGGCAATTAGGCAATACTAATTTGTCTAAGTAACTGTGGTGAACTTAAGCGTCAGCAGAGGAACAGGATGGCAAAGTGTGTCAGTTGTGTATAAAACCACAGAAGTCAAACTAATCTGCCAAAATGAAACATGTTTACTGCACCAGCCATGAAACAAACAGGATGTGTCTCTCCCACTGTAGGGCCAGCACTAGCAGCTGCTCTGAACTAAGACAACCGCTTTTGTGACAAAAAAGCTTGAATCTAACGTTATTTAACTTTATACTTTAGAAAAAGATCTATGCATAATTAAAATGCATGTTTTTCATGTTTTTATAACCTATACAAAGTAGTCTGTAGGAAAATAAGTCTGGGGAGTCATGCTTTGCCCATACTTCTCAGTTGTAAATAAAGACAACAAAATGCCAACAAACAGTGTAACCCCTTTACGTTCCAGGTCTCGGTTATTCGCGAACTGGGACATAACATCACGGGAATATTTCTGGAGCTACAGACGGCGCGAAAGCCAAATAAAATAACTCGGTTCATAAAACCATATAATGTGTAAATATCAGTGGTATATAATATTTGTTAGTGTAAGTGCGTACTATATACTTATTAAAAGCCTTAGTTTGGGTACGGATCCTTGGCTAGGCAATCAGTCCCACTTAAGTGTTTGCCGCCTTTGTCACCGTGGAATCTCGCTCTTCTCGCAGTAACTTTTAAACTTTTCACTGCCTTTCATTTTGAATTTTAATAATGAGTCAAGAAACGTAAAGTTCCCAGTGTGTAGAGCAGTCCCTCCGTACATACAGGGGCATAATTTAGATGGTATATTATATTAAAAGTCTAGATACGAAATGACAAACAGTTTGACATGCAGAATGTACAATATAGTACTGTTTAGAAATTGGTATTAAATAGACTTTTTTGTTGTCGTTCAGGCTACCACACTTGCGGGTTTAGGATAGTGGTGCCCATGTATTTTTCACTTATTTTCACTTTCGCGGGAATCTTCAGCCTCTAACCCTAGTGAATGTGAAGGTGATATTGTAAATGCTTTGTATTAAAGTATATTTAGATTTATGTCTATAATGATTTACAAAGTGACCAATATAGGAGTAGGGCAAATGACACTTTTTATACTGTTTTCCTGTATTGAGTCATCTAAAATATATGATATGGAAAATGTAAGAACAACTTCCACTGACCCGCGAGATGAAGCTCCTGTAACAAAATTTATACAGGTTAATGTTGAGATAGCTACATTGACTTGTCATACGGAACGGAACACACTAGACAGATGATTGTAGCGACATCTGGTGGTACATTACCGTAACTAATACTGGAAGTATTTCTCTCTATCAGTGGTAATTCATTTCAGTTATCGGGTCATCCTCAGGTGGGCCAGAAAATATAAGGGTGGTAGGCAAATAACACATTAACAACACCTTCAACTTCAACTTAACCTTAAATGATAAACAGTGCCTAACAAAAAAAAACGTTAATTTTCCTATACAAGATTACATTAAACAACATTAAAGAGGACTTCGTCACCTGCGATTACTATTCCGATGTTCACCAAGCAGTGATCAATTAAAAACACACAAAGACACATACACACATTTCTGGTTGACTGTTGGTGGCGAAAGGCTGTCGGGGCTCACAATTTATAGTTATGAGCTTATCAGCACATCTTCGCAAACTGGCCAGCAGAGTACCGTTTTGACGTTGCCTTTTCAGTGGTACTTAGGTAGCCTTGCTGTATCATGCATGGCTGTATCACTGGGCTCCCGACTACGCTGAAAACACTAATGCCCTTTCGTCAGTCCCGCTAGCAATTAATTTAATCAGTTCGTTTTGTGAACAGGCGTTTTATTCTGTAAGGTGAGTCTTATAGCGGCCCTGAGTATAATATTCATTCAGCGATGTTGTGCCCCCCCCAAGTGGAGAAAAGAAGAATAGCAGATTTTACGTTTAAATTTACAGCGAGGGATTTTTCAAATCACAATGCAACTTTTATTAATATTTTAGGCGTACTACTAATCTACTTATCTGTGGGCGTAAGTAACCTCTGAATGTGATAAAAACTAAACCCCTCCAATGACATACAGTTTGTTGTTGTCAAAATAAATTTAACTTAAATGAAACTGTCAGTTTGATATTCTGGTGGAACATTAATCGTTTAATCGACTGTAAAACTGTAAAACATACGATAGGTCAACATCAACATCATCAACAACAGAAAAATAGTCGTTAGTGACAGCCCTAAATCTAACTTTTTTAAATAAGCACAACATGCTTGATTCTGGTAAATTGTGAAATCTCGAGCAATAAGAGAACCCAGTACCTTCATCAGAAATACATTTTAAACACAAAAACAAAATTCTGAATATATCTTGTGCATCACTGCAGATAAACAGAGGGTCCACTTCTACACTAGTGTACCTTTATTATTTTACATGATTTTGTGAGGTATACTGTATGGCTAACAGGTTGAATACTCTCATACACACTCACTTCTCCCATTGCATTACACCTGTCTTTCTGTAGTTCCATTAGAAGCCTGATACATACACATAACCACAGTACACACAATTAAAACAGAAATATTGCATGCTTCTGCTTAGCTCTGCGTGGGTGGAGCCTGTCCCAAGGTGCATACACACATGCAATCGCAGTCATATTCTACCGAGACAACAACTAGTCCAACTGCAAATCTTAGGACTGTAGGAGGAATGCAGAGTCCCTGGAGGAAAGTCACATGACAGAGGAAGAGAAACGCTGCCACACAAAGGGGGAGGGGAGTTGGACCCCTCCCCCGCCCCCCACTGGTGGTTTGAGGTAACAGTGCTTCCCCGCAGAGACACTGTGAGGGCTAAAGCAGATTGTTCTAAATCATTAAACATAGCATAGCAACACAGCATTAAACCAGTTGTTACCTTCAGTTTGCTTTTGACACGGCTTACTTGAGATAAACAAAGCAGTTGAAATACTTGATTGGTTTCAGAAAAAAAAGTTTTTGGTATAATCTTCTGTTCCATGCTCTCTCTGTTCTTCTCTTAATGTAAACCCAATACAACAAATAATCACTTTCATTATGAGAGATTCTTCATTATTTCCCCTCTAAAACCAATAACCAATTATAAGGTAAGACAGCTGAATTGTCAGAATCCCAGTTTATTTTTGAATAATTTTACCCAGAACTGTTATATTTCCCTTTCCTAAACACTCTCCAAACAGTGGTGCACAATCTGTACTTGTGGCCAGGGGATAAACACAAAGCACCAAGGCATTATGCCATTCTTCACTCAATAATCTTAAACGCATATCACTAATGTTCAGGATGTTTGTTTTTTTCTAAAAATATGGTATTTATAGAAATCAAACTATAAATTACAAAATATCTGAAAGTATCTGTAAAAGGTAATAAGGCAATGGTATTCCCAGAATTATTGCTCAATTTAGTAACTTCAACATGTTCATGTCAAATGTATAATGGTCAGAGAGGCAAGCACTGGGAAAGGGACAACGGGACAACTCACCAGGAGAAGGATGTGTCCTAATGTGTACTTGGCTCCCGATTAAGAGGCCATCATCCAGTGGAAGGCATAGGTGGGACCCAGAAACCTATGTAACATATATAGACACATTTACTATTAATGAGAGCCATCATTAGTGTTGAAAGATCTCATTTAATGTTAAAAAATATCTTAACCCAAACATTATAAATCTATATACTTTGTAAAATCCCTTTCCTCCAGCCATCTGCATATGGAAAGTTTATATCTCAATGCAGCTTTAACAAAAATTTCAATATAAAATATAAAACATGAATTATGCATACATTTGAAATGCCAATTTTTATATACAATAAATTCATACAGTGATGTACACTGTAGATAACCGGTGCCAAGGCTTAGTTTTGGAGGGCCTGTTCTGTAGAACGTTAACAAACCACGAGCTGACCTAGGCTAATTGTGCTACCATATCTGTCAATGTCATTGCGGGATCAGAGATATCTTACACATTAATAGAATGAAACTGCTTTCGACTGGCAAAAGCAGCTTCATAAGCGCTTTTTGTAGTCCCATTAGAATGTAGTCAACTGCCACAACTACATCAGTGAACCTGGATGTCACTGAAAATGTAGTTTTTGCATTTGCCTGTTCATGCAAAGCAACAGGGAAATGTGATGTAGCTCCTAGCCAGAGTTATGAAGCTCACCTATATCTTCCTGAAATTTTCAGATAGTTGCTTTTCCATGTAAGAGGTGACAAGTCTTAGTATTTGAAAATGAATCTCCCCAAGGCAAATAAAAAGTATTTGGCTTGCAGAAACAAACTGAAAATCAATAAACCCCACTAAGCATTTTAGGGACAGAGGTATGTATCCCTGATGTAATATTTAGATTTTACAGGGGGAGTGAAAGAAAATAAATACAGAAAATAATTCTGATTTGTGCTCAGGGCAGCACTATGGCTTAGTGGTTAGCACTGTTGCCTCATAAAGCAAGTATGGCATGGGCATTCAAATCTTCATCTATTTACTATGTGTATAAAGCTTCTTCACACACTCCAGAGCATGTCATTAAGGTAAATGGTGTCTCGAAATATCCCATGGAGGAATATGGCAGCGCCCTGTGATGGCCAAGCGTTCCACGTAGAGCGTACCCAGCCTAATGCCCTGTGCTGTCTGGGATATGTCCCAGGCCCCCAGAGCAATCGATGCATAAATCCCTAGGAAAAAATCATAGCGAGCACTCTATTTACTGTTCAATCTTTGTGTATGCACATTACTTTGGAACTCGTGATAATTATGACTACTATAGTCACGTATTGTCAACCCAGCAAGAGCATAAAACAGGTGTATCACACGTCGGTAGAAGTAATTAACTCAATAACTTACTAAATGTCGCTACATCATACAACTCAAAGCCGGACCTTTCCGCCGTATCGGGACATTTTAATATGCTCGCAAGCAACAGACTGCGCGTATCAAATACAATCATTGTGATAACAAACCCGCTCATGCGCTTTACCGCAACAATCAATAATATGGCTCTTCAACCAGCCAATCATGTGGTTGTATTTAACGGCTCTTTTTATACAACAACTGCTTGGACTGCTCCATCAGCCCCTGGCAGACTGCATGGCGACTTTTAACGATTCGCCATGCCCTTACAGATGGAAATAATGGTAATTTCCTGTTTGTTTAACTAAAAGATTCGATGAAATTTCTTCATTGTCTGATCATGTGATCTGATCTGAAGCACACCCATAAAGCACAGGGTGTGATGCACAAAATGTGCTTGGCCATCGCCAGTCACTCATTCATATTTGCACATTTGGCCAACCAGAGTCCAACAATCTAACAGCGTTTCGAAGTTACAATTCGCTTTACCAGTGGTTGGGCGGTGGGAAGAGCTAGCGGCACCTTCAGTCAATGCAGTGACTGGCAGCGTCGCCACTTCTCACGCGTCTGGCGCAGCGCGCATTCAGTCCCTCTCAAGAACTGTACGGCAAATCTAAATTATTCCACTATAAACCTAAAATTAGCTACATCAAAGGTTTTTGGGTGGTTTTCAAACCCTACAGACGATTTACAAGGTAATAAACCGGTTACATACATGTAAATGCGTGTACATGTGTGTGTGCAGACTTGTCTGTAGACCCCTTTCGGAGTGTTAATATCCCCCATGTGAAAATGCCTACCGTTTCAAGATGCTCTGGGGTCAGATTGACCCCAAACACTGCCTAAGGGTCAGCTTAGTAGTGGACGATGCACATTAAAATACACTTATAAAGATTGATAATTTTGGTTGGATATTTATCTCTTAGCCTATGTGTATTCGACATGTATTATCTATTTCTTTTGTTGTGCATGACTCCACTTAACCATACATGTTAATATAAAATGTTAATATTGTGATACTTTAGTTATTACTTTGCCCATTATGCCTATATATTTTTTCTGTACAATAGAGTTGGAGTAAAATAGCCCTCGGTGTTTCAGATGTAATATGATCATCTGATTGGGAAGCCCCTGGCACTGTGGTTGTGTTGGGGAACGTGGAAATGCCCACGTTTCAGACCACGATACCGCAATAGACCGCAGGAGAGATGGGGGTGTCGTTCATTGTACTGCCACAAGGGTGCAGGCTTTCATAGGCAATTGTTTCGGTGGCGTCATAAAAGTAATGTGTTGCTGCATCAGCACAACAGACTCAGACCACTGCAGATGCTCATTTCCAGGAATATACATCTACTTTTGAATGGCATTGAATAGCAATTCTGGAGTATTTTAAGACATAACTCCTTAATCCACCATCTATGCGCTCTCTGTTCCGTAATTCTGCCTTGACAATATGTGACATCGCACCCACAGGCAGAACGAAAGCAGGGTGGAGATTTTCATTTGGAAGGAGTCACAGAAAACCGCATTACATAACATTATTACATCTTGTTTTTCAGATTTTTCAGCTAGAAACTAAGTGTGTTATTGAAAGCAGTCTTTCATCAATTTTGTCATTTAATTTCATAATCTGCTACAGTTGCATAAAATAGAGAGAAAGTCGATCTGCAGCCAGTCGTATGCATTCTGATGTGTTCTTAAACTATGACAGAATGTGAATTTACACATTGGCAACTAGAGAAGATTAAGAGATGAGGAATGAATGGCCTTTTTTAAAGATAGATTTAGTTTTCTTCTTGATTTTTCTTTAGAGACGTTTGTAAAGTCTGACGTGGGTTAAAATTAATCCTGACCGTATATATCGTTAATGTACAAGAAGCATGATATGGAGTCTACCAAATCTTGATCTATGGCAGTGTTACCCGAAGTATTCATCGCAGTGGAATTTGTGTATTGTTATTGACAGGCCATGCTACAGATGACTGCTAACTAGGAAATGAAAGTTGATGATAATGTTGGGAATACAGCTGTAGAGTAAGCAGAATGTCTTTTGCCAACTTGATTCTTGCTGACATGAAGCAAGGCAAGTTACTTGGCAGAAAATATGAATATAAATCAGATGCTTTGAAAGTGCCTTTGAAGTGATTGTCAGTGTCTTCGGTGGGTCCTATAATGTACGAGCGCTTACTGACTTGTGCTGATCACAGCCCTAAACCTCAGACAATGACTGTGAATTCATTGCCTTGTTTTTACTCATCATGAATCATGGATCTTCTCTTGCCAGGCGTTTTTACAGTGTTTCTTCCCGCCTCCCACCCCCTTCTCCAGCATTTTTGGATGAAAGTCCACAGATGCACCTGGTTACTCGGCACGGTGTCTTCCTGGCAGTAACTGCAGCATTGTAATAGTGGTGGGGTACAGGGGAAGGACAGCAAAGAGTTGCTGTGCTTGTCGTACATTCAGAAAAAGAACAACATCTGGCCAGGTGCTTCAGAGTCAGCTGTACTAACACTCTAGTTGGTCTGCTTGCCTCTGAGAGCTATTAGATTCCGTTGCCTATGTTTGGGAAGAACGAAGGAATAGAAGAATGAACCAGGCTTAAAGAAGAGAACCGAAAGGTGTTATTGGGAGTTATTTGGAGCTGTATTGGATTGTATTGTATTGGAGTTGTATATGAATAATGGAGCATGTAGCTATACTTGAGTCCGCTGTACAAGTGGTGAAAACTGTGCGCATGATGTTTCCAAAAAAACACCCTCGTTAAGTGTTCCAAAACTGGAAATTTAGGCTGTGCAATGTAACATGGATGTGTCCAGAATACTATGTCAATTATACAATTAAATAAACAAGGTACTAGTGAGCCACTTCAGTGAAATACCACTTAGTACCTCATTGCATTTAAAGTTGATTTATATGGATATTAAATAAAGGAAATTTTTAATTGATCACATGCATGCATATGCCTAACTAAGTGTCAAGTTTGGGCTGTTTCTTTCTGAATTTATTCCAAATAGTTGATAAGTATTTCAGGTCAAATTAGGCTGCTTCGATTTCACACTGACAGCAATAAAACTGGAAGAACTCGGATGCTGAAAAATAATAAAAATTTATATGTAAATTGTAGTAATATGTAAATTGTAGTCCTTCATACCTTCAAAGCTTGATCTGAGACTGCTACTATACTTAGCTGGAAACAAGGGGGAAGAGATATTGATTAACTGATTAAAAAGTCTAATTATCACAGTATTTCAACAAATATTATAATATTGTAAAGATGCTGCAAACCCTGCATAATGCTCAGTGAATTTCACAGCGAAGGACAGTACAATTTACTCCACTCCAGCTGTGGAAAGTGGAAAACCCAATTTTTAATAAATGTGCTTTGAATAATCGTATTTCCTGTTACTAAAAAAAAAATTGGCCAAAAAAATGGCAGAATCGGCAAACGTGCATACACAACTGTCAGTCACCCCATCTATCCGAAAAAACTCCCAGCATCACTAGATCGATCAGGTATTTCACATCGAACCGGATCATACCAGACACCATAAACATCTAAGATCTCTCCTGCTGGAAGAGGGCACAGTTACATCCACTCATCACACCATTATAGTTATTAGTGAGTTCTTTGGAGGCCTAGTGGGATGGAGTAGTCACTTTCCTTTCAAAGCCCTTGATCTCATTCGCTCCACTTTTCGGAGCACGCCGATGCAGGCAGTCAGCCCCACTGGCGGGGAGCTGCTGACTCAGCCCTCACTGCTGCATTTCATTTAACAGCTGCAGTGCTTAGTGTCATCCTTCCCCTTCTAACTGCACTCTTTCTCCAACAGAAACCCCTACCATGTATGAGGAATAACTAGGAATTCAACAAGAAGTAGAACTGTGGCAGATAACACACACCTAAATAGGTGGGTACCGGGGCTTGATTAAAACAGTACATTTTGCAACGTCCAATGGTTGTGGTACCATGACAGTCAGGCCATAAAAAGTTCTAGTGACTGTGACAAAGTCCTGGCCATAAGCAGCTCTAGTTACTATGATCACCCCAAACTTGTGCATGTGCTCATTACCTTTGGCTCATGTGCTCCTAATAAAAGAAAGCATCTTTTTAATTAAAGCCAATTGAGTTCTGTTAGTTCCATAAGAGCATACAGCGATGATTATATTAGGAATTATAGCAGTAGCATTGTCTGCACACCACTCCTCCTGATCAAGGTTGCCACTGTAACATAGTACTATAGCAGTTAGCTAGGGTCAAACAATCAGACATATTACAGATATTACTTTTCTGATCTTATTCTAGACTGGGGGAAGCCATATCGTTGGCCTAGAAACCACTGTGATTTCAGAGGGAAGACAGTGAAAATGATAATTCAAATATTGTGTTCATTCCTGTGTTCACCCATCTTACAACCATGCTTTCCAGTGAAGGTCACAGAGGGCCCCCTGGAGCCTATCCCACGAAGCATAGGGCATAAGACAGGGGTACAAAGGGGACATGCAAAGTGTACACATACAAAGGAGAAGCAGGGTACAGACTCAAAACCCAGGACATCAGATTCCAGAGACTTAAATGAAAAAAGCAATACAATGCATAACTGGAAGGCTGCTTTATTGTTAAGAAAAAAGTTCGTGCTCAAATGAAGACAATCGTTCCTAAGTTCTTACTTAGAGTCCAAGTGGTTGTGGAACACACTGTCTCCTCTCCTAAGTCATTATAGAGGCAAATGATAACAACCAATAAGCACTTTTTATTTTCAGCGAAAAAATAGCATTTCAATCATGCTACAAAAATAAAATAGTTACAGAATAAATATCAATAGAAAAATAAAGAAACAGATGTCAAAAATGAACAGAAGCCCGAAACAGGTTCGAATGGCAAGCTCCTTCTACAGCGGCCCAGTGACAAAACAGACGAAACAATATCTGAATGTTTTAAATGTCCCATGTTGTAAATAACACTGTCATACTGTTAGCAGTCTCATATCGTTATTTGTTGTTTTTCAGACCGCGTAATTATGTTATTGTTAGATGTTTCCCTTTATGTTCCATCACACTAGCTCCCAAGGCTTAAAGATTTTGGTGTAGCATCAGATTTTTTATTGTTTTTTTTTACCAAAAACAGCAGAAAAAAAGGCACATGCTGTCAAGAGAAATTGCGCTTGAAACGAACTGGACTAAATATAAAAAGTAAATATGAATGAAACACATAAATATCAAAATTCAATGGCACTGGTGTGCTTCGAGGGAGCCGTCGGAAGTACGGACAAGGTCATCACAAAACTCTGCCATGCCGCGTGAATGAGAGCCTGGATGCACTTGTGATCTGCTCACGGGCGGGAGTAGGCTTTCGGGCCAGGAAACATACCGTATGTGTGGGTTTGGACGCATGTATGTGTAGGTGAGGGGTGGATGGGCAGGACAATTTTAGAGATGTACAAAAAGGTGTGCTGGTAGCGCAATCCTCTCACCATCACAGGCTACACAATCTTACTCAAGCAGCTTGTACAATACTGCGTATTGCCAAGGGGCAGACCCAGGATTTTTTGGTCATCCACATATTGTGAGCAACTACTGTCGGAAGTACTGCAGGGACGAGCAGGGAAAAGGACTGAGGAGAGTGACGGGCCATATAATGTTGTGTTTAATATATATATATATATATATATTT